>JAWQEG010005980.1:10000-42500 GCA_033782935.1 Petrolisthes cinctipes
TGGGTGGGAGAGGTGTGTGTCTGCTTCACACACCTACACGCTGTTGTTGTTGTTGTTGTTGTTGTTGAAGTTCCTCAGGCTGTCTGTTGTTGTTGTTGTTGGTAGTGGTAGTGGTGGTGGTGGTGGTGGTGGCGGTTTTTTGTTGTTGTTAATTGTTGTTTTTATTGTTGTTGTTAGAGTTACGCCAGTGAAAGCAAGCAAACCACGACGAGAAGGTAAACAAACAACACCTCCAGATAACAAACGTAAACAAAACACCGAAAGAACGTCAGGTGTTGCTGGTTACGTGTTTCCTGCAATACATCACAAAACCCACAGTACAACAACGCTATTTAACCCTCTAGGCACCCACTTCACCTCTGGCACCTCCACCACCAACACACCAACACAACACCTCCTGCTGCTGTTCCTCCTCCTCTTTTACCTCATCCACCTCTACCTCCACCACCAACACAACACCTCCTGCTGCTGTTCCTCCTTCTCTTTTACCTCATCCACCTCTACCTCCACCTCCACCACCAACACACCAACACAACACCTCCTGCTGTTGTTCCTCCTCCTCTTTTACCTCATTCACCTCTACCTCCAACACACTAACACAACACCTCCTGCTGCTGTTGTTCCTCCTTCTCTTTTACCTCATCCACCTCTACATCCAACACACCAACACAACACCTCCTGCTGCTGTTCCTCCTTCTCTTTTACCTCATCCACCTCCACCTCTACCACCAACACAACACCTCCTGCTGCTGCTGTTCCTCCTTCTCTTTTACCTCATCCACCTCTACCTCCAACACACCAACACAACACCTCCTGCCCCTCCTCCTCCACCTCCTACATAATACACCTCTTACATAATAATCCTTAGTACACACACACACACATACACACATACTTGGAGCTGTACGCATCCTTGACACTTACGCAGTCTGGGTTTACATTCCTACTTGAACTGCACGAGGTTGGAAGTTCCCATTGAAGCCTTGAATGTCCCACCCACTTTACTGACCCCTACACACACAGCCTTGGTTGGATGGCACGCACTTCTTGCTCTCGTGTAACTGCAGCTTTCACACATCCTTGGTTCATTAACACTATTGTTCTCATTCTCACCATTTCCGGATTAAAAGACCCACACACGCGCCCTGTTAGATTACCCAAAGTTATGCTGGACCCACAAGGACACACACTTGGCTCTCTCACATATACAGTGGTCAGCAGAAATTCGTCCTATTCAGCTCGAGTGAGAGGAGCCTGGTAATCTGCTAACACACTGTGAAAGTTGACAAATATGGATTAAATGCATAAAACTGAAGATCATTAGCCATTTATATCATACTTTTCAACTCTGATACAGTGTTACCAGATCTCCAGGCTCCTCTCACTCGAGCTGAATGGGACGAATTTCTGCAGACCACTGTACCTGGCTTCCTCACATACTGTATACATACACTCACATATACATAGCCTACACACACTCACAGAATTATACATATGGTCGCATATCTGGCTCACACACGTATAGATACCCATACACCCGATATACACATACTAAAGGATCAATAACACTTACACATACTGGATTAACCATACATCTGATTCACACTCACAACTGGATCACACTCGACCCACTCATAATCTAAATACACTCATAATCACAAGCATAATTAATGAATGAACTGGACCAGAATCTGTGTTAAGGGACCCAGAGATGTAGTAAAAAACAAAAAAAATTGGAGGTTAATGAGTCCTTCAAACATTGCCCTGAAACACCATCTATATTGAAGGAACATGTTTCGTGGCATTATCAGGAGGAATCAGAAGCCACCAACTCTCATACACGATCACAGGGTCTCTTAATAAAGCTTCTCCCATGCGATCTCTTCATGTGTGTTTTGAAATTTACGAGGGATAAAATAGTGAGTAAGAATTGGAGGCTGTTGATTCCCCTGACCTGTGCTATAAAACAGATTCCTTACTTATATAATGCTGCGGTTTGTATCTTGGCATAGTTTGGAGTAATCAGTAGCCATCCAATTCGCCTGATGAAATTTTACAGTTTTATGGCTTTTATTACCCTATAAAGATGTCCTCAAAGATTTACTGAGACTAGTGCATTTGTCGCGGCTTCTAGCCGCTTAAATTGTATTTATTGGTTTGTGAAACCAGTACAGCTGGTTGCTATAGGATAGGCCCCTTCACAAGCCCAGGCCCCGTGTAGGCATAATCTGGGTTGGAAGGGTCAATTCCGTGACGTTCATCAGAAGTAAATAAAAATTCAAATCTGGCGCTGTACTGATAGTGGAGCCACCTGGAGGTGGTGAGGTGAGGTATTAAGCCCCTCCTCCGCTGAATACCGCTCGTCCACTCCAATGAGAAAGAAGTGAGTGTCTGCCGCATCGGGAGGTGGGTGGGACAGTAGAAGCTGTACTGGTTTCACAAACCAATAAATACAATTTAAGCGGCTAGAAGCCGCGACAAATGCACTATTATTGGTATAGTGAAACCAGTACAGCTGGTTGCTAAGCATGCGATGCGGTAGGTGGGAGGTGAGGTGGAGGCAATCACGTGCTAGTTAAGAGTGGTTGAGAGCGGAGGGCAGGAAAGGTAACCGAGCCCGGTGAGGCAGCAGCTAACGCCCCTCCCGACACTGGCTAGGTGACACGCCGTGGTGGGGGAGAAGTAGCGTATACCATAAAACCGTAGACCATTCTGTTATAGACCAGAATTGTTACACATAAAGTCTTTATAGGTAGACTCGAGGGTTCGGGTCTAGGAGAGGAGGGGGGAGGTTCCCATGGATACTCCCCCCCCCCCCTTTTCCTCCCCCCCCCCATTCCCCCCCCCCCCCCCCTTATTCAAGTCTTCTGAGTTAGGGCTATGGCCCTCGCTCAGGTACTGTAATCCCGAGGGGATGAAGGAGGACACTAGGATCCAGATATCCTGTGTAATAATATCTCCTGTCACTCATCTAGTTAATAATTGTTTGGAAAATGAATACACAAGAATTCCGTAACAATGTAATTTATTATATATTCTCTTTCACCATATGTACACGTGAAGAATGGGGATGAGTATGAAGCTGTACAAGATGTGGATGAGGTCTGGGATGATGTGACGGGACTTAAATCACCCGACCTTTTCTCTTCGGGCGGCCCCTCCCCCCCATGTGTCTCCCGCGGGGACCCTGGGGAATAGGAGGTGGAGTACCCATAGCCACACAGGGGGTAGGGGAGAGCGAGTGGAACAGGTACCTCGTCCTGAAGGAAGAAGTGGACGCCCAGCCCCCTAAATCCCTGACCCTCTCCACCGAGTGAGTCCTGAGGAAGGCGAGGGAGGCGGCCACGCCCCTAACGCTGTGAGCCCTCGGGGCGTGTCCGGGATCCCCGTTCTCTATCACTCGGCAGAGAAGGCGAGCGATTGACCTAGGGAAGAGAGGGTTACCGGACCTAGAGTTGTAGAAGAGGTGGTCCGGAGAAGCCCCTCTCGTCGCCTCCACGTATGCAACAAAGGCGTGGACTGGGCAGAGGGGATGGAAATTTCCATCCCTCAGGAACGAGGGTACTGCGAGAGGGCCAATTCTGTCGTCAGCCTGCTCGTTCTTAGCTAGAAAAGCAGGGGAGGGGGAAATGGTTAAGGAAGTAAGGTTAGGGGTTACTGAAGAAAAGGCTGTGTGACGGGTCAGGGCTGCCAACTGAGAAGCCCTGTAACCTGTAGCTAAGGCGAGCAGGAAGAGAGCTTTCTGGAGGAGGTGACAAACCTCCAGAGGGACCCCCTCGAAGGTCAGGTAGGAAAGGACACGATGAAGGGACCAGGAGGGTGCCTGGGCCCGGTGAGGTGCGGTCCCCGCCCGAATCCCCATCCTCAGGAGAGAGAGAGGCCTCTCCGAAACCTTAATGTTAAAACCCAGGAGGAGGGGATCAGACAGGGCTGCGTGATGCGCAAGCACCGTCGCCGGGGCCCTGTTGGTGGAATCGGCGAGCCACGTGAGGAATTCCAGGACTGTGTCCTCCGAGATGACCCTGGAGGGGTGTCTTCGCAAGAAGTCCTGGAATCTTTTCCAGCACGATTCGTATTGTCGCACCGAAGACTGACGATGAGCCCTCAACATCTTGTCCACTGTCTCCTTAGTGAACCTTTTGCTGAGGACTCCCCGTAGAAACTCCAAGCGTGTAGTTTCAGTGACGCTTGGAGTGGTGCAGACAGGGTGCTGGAGAGGCACGCCGATCCCAACTGAAGGGGATGCGGGCACCACCGGGACAACTCTCCGAACCACGGCTGTGCTGGCCAGCGGGGGGCTATGAGGAGAACCCTCCCCCTGAAAGTGCGCAGCTTGAGGATCGCCTTCAGGAGGACTGAAGTGGCTGGGGGTGGGAAGAGGTAGAGATGACCCCACCTGTTCCAGTCCTCCGTGAAGGCGTCCGGGCCTCCCGCCTCTGTTCTGGATGAGAAAGTCAGGAACAGAGGGAGTAGGGCCGTGGATGGGGAGGCGAATAGGTCCACCTCCGGTGTCCCGTAGCGAAGGCAGAGAGACTCGAACACAAGGGGACGCAGTTGCCACTCGACTGACGTCCCCCTGAACCTGGATAGGGCGTCCGCCCAATCGTTCTCCCGCCCTGGCACGTAGCGGGCCGAGAGGTGAATGTCCCTCTTGGCCGCTATTGCGAAAATCTGTTCTGACAGGGACAGGAGAATTTCCGACCGTACGGTGCCCTGTTTCTGTAGGCACTGCACGGCCGCAACGTTGTCCATATCGAAGCGGACGCCTATCCTGGCAAACTGAGGGTGTCTGTTGAGCCATTCCTTCGCTACCATCAACTCCCGGGCGTTGATGTGCAGTAGCCTTTCCCCTTCCTTCCATCCCCCGCACCGTTGATGTCCCAGGCAAGACTGGTATCCCCAGCCTACGTCCGATGCGTCTGTCGCCACCGTAATCCCCGGGGGAGGGAACACCCAGGGGACCCGCTGACGCAGGGCACCGGGACGTAGCCAGGGGCGAAGGAGGCGGTGGAGAGAGGGGGACACTTGCCTGGGAAGGTCCCTGTGTGTGGGGGACAGGTGGAGGTTTACCTCCCGCGTCAGCCTCCTGTGTTTCAGTCGTCCCAGGGGCATTGCAGGGGCCGCGAAATTTAGGGACCCGAGCAATGATTCCCACTGGCGGCGAGAGAAAGTACGGGAAAAATGCGCCCGGCGGACGTGGCGGAGGGTCCGGCGGGCGTTGTCTGGAGCGAGAGAGAGGGTGGCCGAAAGAGAGTCCCACTCTATTCCTAGCCAACACAGCTTGCGAGTGGGGGTGAGAGAGGACTTGGGGATGTTCAACAGAAACCCCATTTCCTCTAGCACTCCCCTCGCTACCCGGACGTTGTTTGCTACCTGCTCCTTGGAAGGGGCGTGAAGCAACCAATCGTCCAGGTACATGAGGGTGGGGACACCCGCCTCTGCCAGACGGGATGCCACCACCCTCACGAGTTTTGTGAAGACTCGCGGAGCTAGAGAAAGACCGAAAGGGAGCCTGGTAAACTGGAACGTCTCGGTCCCCACCTGGAAGGCCAGAAAGCGGCGAAACCTGGGGTGGATCGGGACGTGCCAGTAAGCATCCTTGAGATCCAGGGATGCTAACCAGTCTCCCTTCCTCAGAACTGTGCGGACCTGAGCAACCGAAACCATCCTGAAATGTAATGTTTTCACGAATTTGTTTAGCTTGCTCAGGTCCATCACCAATCTCGTTTTTCCCTGATCCTTTTTGGGGACCGTGAATAAACGAGAAAGAAAGACCCTTCCCGTCGCCCGCTCCACTACCCCTTTTTCCCGCATTTCCCGCACATGCGGGACGACTGAAAGTGACACTTTGGTTGAGGCAGGAGGTAGACGTAGTGGCTGTAACGGGAGAAGACAGGTGTCAGTGAGAGTACCGTTAATCCTAATCCCCCGAGGCCCGAGGGACCCGGGGTGGTTGGGGGGAGAATGACAGGAGAGGCAGAGATTTTGACCGCAAGGGAAAATCTGATTTTGACCTAACGGTAGCCCAAGGACGGGATTAGGCATAATTCATATGTCAGACAGTAAGGATGACAGTTACTCACCGGAACAGTAATCCAGGGCCATGACAGGCCCTGGCGAATTATCCTTGCTGCCCAGCCGTGGGTGGGCCAGGCTGCTGACCACCCTGTGAGGCAGCCCAGAGTGGGACCCTCAAGTGGCGCGGTCCTTCTGGGAGGGGTGGTTGAAGGACTTGGGCTTTGCGAAGGGCTTGGAGACCTGTCCCCTTCCTCGAAAAGGCTGCTGGCCCCTCTGGGAGGGCCTGTTGTGTGCTCTCGGGGGAGTGGGATAGGAGGGCCTCGGTAGCCTGGAGGGCTGGGAGGGCCTCCGGGGCTGGTAGGCTGGTCTGGCTGGCTGTGGGGCACGTGGCCTACGGACAAACAGAACGATTAGGACCCAAAATAGACCCGAAAATCCTTTCATTTCACCCCGTGACAACTCGGGTAAGACGAACACGAGAGGTACTTACTTGGAGGTGGAAGGCTTTGGTAAATTAATTACCGTTGGGAGGGAGGCGAAGATCGTGTCTGTAGCCGGTTGGTCAAAGAGGGCGGGGGACAAGGGGACAGCTCGTACCACTCCCCTCTGTGCCATTTCTGGCGCAGATTTAGCTGCCGCTTGGCGGGTTGCCAGTCTCGCCTCGGCGAACGCCTTCGCCTCCTCCCGCATGAAGTGGGTAGCCATTGCCGCCACGCCCTCCATCACGGTGGCCATGGAAGAGAGGGTGTCACTGTAAGGGGTAAACAAAGAAAGAACCGAGCGAACCCGGGGATAAGTACCCGGGAGTAACAGGGAGACCCTTTACCCAGCATCCCTACAAACATGATACACGAGAAAGGTACTCACGCTAGCTGTACACCCGACATCTCGTGGTAGGAGTTTGTTAGGGCGTTGAGGCAGTCCCTAATCAAAGAGGCGGCTGCTCCCGTGGAGATGGTGTGGGCCAGCTCCAGACGGGTAGCAGACTCCGCCTGCCTCAATTTACCCTCGGGCTCCTTCAGCTGATAGGGGACCGGGGGCTCCTTCTCCGTCTTCCACAGGCACTCCCTCAAGCCCGGGGGAGCCCGGGAATGAGGGAGGATGACGGGGAAAGACGGAGGAGGGGGCTTCCTGGGCGCGTTGTTCCTCTGGTGGTCCAGGGACTTAAGGAGAAGGGCTGGAATATCCAGGTCCCCTTCACTCTTATCCCCCGGGAAGTACGCGTCCGGGGAAAGGAGGAGAGCCGTGTTACCGTGTGAGCGGTCAATCCTCCAAGCCCCGGACAAGTGTAGCTGGCTGTACTCCACCAGGAAACCCATCGCGTCCAGGGTAGCCGCAGAGGACACCCTAGCTGAAGTGGGTAAGGGCGCTGAGATAGGACGGACCTTGTAGAAGGGAATAGCCTCGCCCTTCTCATCCGCCCCCCACTTCACCACGACGTCATCCCTCCGGATCCACACGTCTGGTTGAGCTGTGTCCGGAGACCAGGCCACCAGTCTGCCCTCCTCCGAAGAGTGGGTCCAAGCAGGAGGAAGGAGAGACCAAGAGTAGGGAAGGTATCCGTCTCCTGAAGGAGGGGGTGACGGGGACGGGGGTGCGGAGGTAACCAACTCCTCAGCTACGTCCCCCGACGGAGACTCGAGCCCTGGGGAAACGGGAGGCACGAAAAGGACTCCCACATCCCCGGGAGGACTCGAGCCCTCGACGGGAGCAGCAGCGGGAGGCGGGGGAACAGGAGCGGGTTCCGTAGCGACAGCCTGAGGTTGCGCGACGGAAGCCCCAGGAAAAGCGTGAGGAATAAGGGTGTGGAAGATCTTAACTATCTTCCTCGACGAGGGGCTGTCCCCCCCCCGCTTACCCCTGCGGGAATTGCGGGCGGGCGAAGGAGAGCTCCCCGACGACGAAGAAGAGGAAGAGGACGACGAAGACGAGGAGGAAGGAGAACGGCGACGAGCACGGGACTTCCTGGAGTGGCGGGACCTTTTAGCCGAACGCTTGCGTCCTCTAGAGAGGCCTGAGGAGCCAGCTCTAGCAGGAGGCGAAGCTGGGGGTTCCCTGCTGGGCCCTTGTACCGGTGAGGCAGTCGGGGGAACCAGCGCGACAGACTCGCTCGCTTCCCGGGGGGCTAAGCCCCGAGAAGGAGTCGTAGTACCGTCTAGGGAAGCAGGCTCAATCTCTCGGGCCTCAGGAGGTTCTAGCCCCTGAGACTCCGAGAGACAGGAAGAAGGGTAACGGGTCCTGAATAAACCCAGGTCCGCTCCCAAAATCGGGTCCACCCACGCCAAAGAAGAACCGTCTCGTTTGTGGGCCATTCTCCTAGCCCTCGTCCACGCCATACGAAGAGAAGCAAGGGCAGGGAGTTTGGAGCGGGCAGAAGGGGAGGTAACCCGACACAACTCAGCCCAGGGGCGGCACACACCACACGCCAAAGGGTCGTAACCCAAGGGAGTGAAGCAGGGTGCGTGAGGAGAACAGTGCAGGTGTCCGTCAGGCGAGACCCGCACGGTACATCCTGAGGCAGCACAAAGGGCACGAGTAGGCTGGGGGAGAAAAGAATACACAAACATGGGTTAACACGTGCAAACACTGGAACACAAACCCATCCTCCCCGAAGGAAAGAAGCGCGGGACACGCCCGCTGAACCTGGGGACCAGAACACAATCCCCCACACTCGCGCAGCCGCCCAGGGAAAAAAACCCCGTAAAACCATAATCGTCCGGGCACAATTCTCCCTCCCCCTTACCGAGAGGGGACACATAATAATCGGGGGAGGTCAGAGGAAGGTCTGCAAAGACCCCATGAGGTCACCACGTGGAGTGGGGAAGTCCCACGTGGAACCCACTAATCTCGCTAAAAACCCCAGAAAACCCCGATAAAATACACATGAAGAATGTACTAGTGGCAGGAGGGACAGTGAAACAGGGGACAGACGGAGAAAAACTCCGAAAACAGGGGCTGAAAAGCCCCCTTCGCTTAAGGAAAGAACTAAGTCCTAACGAAGAAAAAACCCCCATAAACACCTAAAAACCCTCCTAGAAAACACACAATATACATCTGCAAAGCAGGCCAGCCACTAGAACACAAAAGAAAAATTAGCAGGAACACGCGACACAATACCATAGCGTAGCAGCGAGGAGCGTAGATGTTGACAGGCGTGTGTTCCGCGACAGAGTGGACGAGCGGTATTCAGCGGAGGAGGGGCTTAATACCTCACCTCACCACCTCCAGGTGGCTCCACTATCAGTACAGCGCCAGATTTGAATTTTTATTTACTTCTGATGAACGTCACGGAATTGACCCTTCCAACCCAGATTATGCCTACACGGGGCCTGGGCTTGTGAAGGGGCCTATCCTATAGCAACCAGCTGTACTGGTTTCACTATACCAATAATGATTAGTTTTAAAGCAGCAAAGTGGATGCCATTAAGTATACATTAGGTACACTAGAGCACCTTGATTCCTGCAAAGTATGCCAGGAAACAGGGCCAGATAAATAAAAAATCAATGGTCGACTGTTGCTTGGAATAGTTTGGAGGAATCCGTTGCTCCGGATTTATCAACACTGTACTACGTCCCTTATGGACCCTGTGATCATGTATGAAAATTGAAGGCTTCTGATTCCTCCTGACCATGCCACGAAACAAGCTCATTCCATATAGGTGGTGTTTCGTGGCAATATTTGAAGGACTCGTTTCCCTACAAATTTCTGAGTACATTACATGAGTCCTTAAATATCACCTTGCAAATATTCTTCGAGTCTCATTATGAGCTGCAACATTCCTCTGTATTACACGACCCATTAAGCAATTACTATCACTAAATTATTTCCGCCGCAGAAGATGGAGAGGATATTATGTTTTCGCCTCAGTTGGTCTTTCATTTCAGTCAGTCAGTCTGTAAACAAGATATCTCAGAAAGTAACAAACTGCCTTTCACGAAATTTATTGAAGATTGGATATGCGACAAGACAAGAGGAAAAAAGTTAACATATAAAGGCGATCGGTTTAGGGACTTTAGACTATTGAGGAGGTGGAGGAATAATAGTATAAATATATATATCTTTCAGAGCAGCTATCACCTAAACACCTAAGGCTATACCGTATATAAATTACTTAAACGAATACTTACACAAAACTACACATGCACACCTGTAATCTGACACTTATTTTTATCACACACACACACACACACACACACGATATCATATGGCCCCCTCACCTCCATCCAATTTTACCCACTTCCACTTCACGTCTCTCACATACAGGTGATCATTCTTCCCTCTCCTTCCCCACCCCGATATCCTCCCCTCCCCCTACCAGTCCCATCTTCCTTGTCACCCTCTTCTCCACCCCCACCCTTTTACAAACCCCCCTTTCGGTTGTTTCCCCTCCCTCCTATCTTTCACCTCACCCCCACCCAATTCCCAAACCCCTCCTTCCCGTTGCTCCCCCTCCATCCTATCTTCCCTCTACCCCTCCCCCCCCCCCAAATCGTCTTCACTTAATTGTTCCTTCTCAGATTCCCCCCTCCCCCTCACCCCACTCCCACATCTATTAATCTTCACTTGTTCCCCCTCTTCATTCCCCCTCCCCTCCCCCTCCCACACCCATGACTGCACACCTCATTGCTTCTTTCTCTCTCTCTCTCTCTCTCTCTCTCTCTCTCTCTCTCTCTCTCTCTCTCTCTCTCTCTCTCTGTGTGTGTGTATGTATGTGTGTGTGTGTGTGTGTGTGTGTGTGTGTGTGTGTGTGTGTGTGTGTGTGTGTGTGTGTGTGTCTGTCTATATATCTATCTATCTATCTATCTGGCTACTTGTTTGTCTGTGTGATTCTCTCTCTCTCTCTCTCTCTCTTTCTCTCTCTCTCTCTCTCTCTCTCTCTCTCTCTCTCTCTCTCTCTCTCTCTCTCTCTCTCTCTCTCTCTCTCTCTCCGTGTGTGTGTGTGTGTCGTTCCTTCACCTCTAGCCACTGAGCGCTGACTGAACCCTCCCTAACACACACCCCATCCGACATACACGTACACAACCCCTCCATCACCAGTGAAACAGACGACCAATTACAATCACAAGAGCGTCAATCTGTGGAATTACTGAAGATGGTGTTGGTTCTGTACGTGACTCACCTTGGTAATTGACACCAGGGCCCACACACAGACCTCCACAACACCCATCTTTGTCTTATAATAATCTGAATAGGGATGCCAACTTACTCTTTCTGCTATCTATGTGTGTGTGTGTGTGTGTGTGTGTGTGTTCTAATAATCTGATTAACAGGGATGCCAACTTACTCTTTCTTCTGTGTGTGTGTGTGTGTGTGTGTGTGTGTGTGTGTGTGTGTGTGTCTAATAATCTGATTAACAGGGATGCCAACTTACTCTTTCTTCTGTGTGTGTGTGTGTGTGTGTGTGTGTGTGTGTGTTCTAATAATCTGATTAACAGGGATGCCAACTTACTCTTTCTTCTGTGTGTGTGTGTGTGTGTGTTTCTCTATGCAAGACCAATCGGGGTAGGTGGCAACGAAGATGGTAACAACATTAAAAAAACACCATGATTCCCAGTTCATTGTAAAGTCATTTTGTTTCCCTCATATACATACCAAAGATGAAGGTGTTAAGAAGTAGAGGTTAAGGGGGAAGTACAGTGTTGGTAATTCTGGAGCAACTCATTCCTCCAAACTATTCCAAGCAACAGAACACCTTTATTTATGTTCATCTGGTCCTGTTTCTTGGCATACATTGGAGGAATCAAGGCGCTCCATTGTAATAAGTTAATTAATATTGTAGTGATGGCAGTATTTTGAGTTTGAAGCCAAAGTAAAAATAATGCCAGCCAGAGTTAATATAAAATGTTACATAATAATTTCATATATTTTCTAGTGTATTAAAACGGTATGATTTATAATAACAATAATTGACTCTGATAATGTTTCACTTTCGAAAATTATTTGGAGACACTATTGTTATTATTATTATTATTATTATTATTATTATTATTATTATTATTATTTCTATTTTTATTAATTATTACCATCACCAATACTACCAGTCCACTACCATCATTACCATCACCAATACTACCAGTCCACTACCACCATTACCATCACCAATACTACCAGTCCACTACCATCATCGTAACCACCACTACTGTCACTACCACTACTGTCACCACTTTTATCACCCACACCTCCATACCTACCACAACAACCACCACCACCACCACCACCACCACCACTACTACCATTACCATCACCACTACTATTTACACCACTACTACTACCACCACTACCATCACCTGACCCTCTTACACCCCTACTACAACTACCACCACTACTACCACCACCACCACCACTTCTACCAACAGCATTACCATCACGTCCACCCACACCACAACCACCACTACAACCACAACCACCACCATTACTCTCAAAGGGATGGGAGTAAAGCGAGGAAAGCCATGGGGAGGGAGGGAGGGAGAGAAGGGGGAGTGGGATGGGAAAGGAGGGAGGGAGAGAGGGATGGAGGGAGGGAAGGGGGAGTGGGATGGGAAAGGACTGAGGGAGGGGGGGAGGGAGGGAGAGAGGGAAGGGGGAGTGGGAGGGAGGGAGGGAGGGTACAACGGCAGGTAACCGTATATAAGCGAGGCGCGGGAGAGTTTGCAACATTTGGCGCCACTTGCCACAACACTCAACATGGGACGTGCCACGGTGCGTTACATCCATAGAGTTATTCCCTTCACTAAGTTAATTCAAAGTGTTCTTGTTTTTGTTCCTCCTGCCAGCATCAGCAGCAACAGCATCATTTACCGAGGATATATACGTGTATTTTATAAGTGCATCGCCTCACACACTGGACTCCTTGACTGTGATGTATACAATCTCCTCTGCATGACCCGTGATTAGTGGGAATACTTTTCGGCTGGCGTTAGTTGTGTTTTAACTAGATTTCGAATTTATTTCACTGTGGATCAGCATCTCCCGTGATTAATGGAGTACATATTTAATAATACACATATGTCATTTTATATACAGTGACGTGTAATGCATGTTATACGAGAGGGTGATGGTGCATGGCAGTGAATATCTATATGTACGATGTTTATGTCTCCAAAATATAACCAATCCTAGACACTGTGATTAGGGAGGTGTGGCTAGAAGGTTAGTTAGCTGTCACACGAGTACCAGAGTTCCTTCGTCCTCCGTCCTTCGTCTTCCGTTCTCGGGCATGATTGTGTGTCGTTCAGTTGAGCCGGTGTTTTCTCTTCCCACTGAGAACAAGTTGTATATGAGAAATGAAGCTTTTAATTGGGTTGTTCATCAGTGTGTTCTCAGCGATTTGGAAGGCTACTGATTCCTCCATACTGTGTCAAAAAAAACAGATCCTCTACTCGTATACTGAGGTGCAATTCTGTTGTTTCCTGGCATTGTTTGGGGGAATCAATACATCTACAATTCGCATACAACAGACGACCCACTTTAATTAATTAAGGGCAAATTTTCTTGATGGCAAATTGGAAGGCTACCGATTCCTCCACAAACAATGCCTGGAAATAGACGACCTTATTGTTACGAATAGGGGATCTGCTTCGTGGCATAGGTAGGAGGAATCAGTAGCCTTCCAATTTTTTTTTTTTACCAACACGAGAATCTTCCCATTATCTGACAAGCGCATGGACGGATAATTAAGGAAGATTGGTGGGTGTGATTGCCGCTACAGTGAGACGGACTGGGAACGTTTTGTGTGTACAGTAAGCCGGGTGAAACTTACAATGGTTGCCTGAGGGTTGGAGTCTAATGTTGGGTGGTGTGTGTGTGTGTGTGTGTGTGTGAGTGAGTGAGTGAGTGAGTGTGTATGAATGAGTGTGTGTGTATGAATGAGTGTGTGTGTGTGTGTGTGAATGAGTGTGTGTGTGTGTGTGTGTGAATGAGTGTGTGTGTGTGTGAATGAGTGTGTGTGTGTGTGTGTGTGTGTGTGTGTTTCTATTCTCTAGGACCGGGTGTTTTAAATGAGGGACAATGTGAAGTAGTCAGAAAATTGGAGGTAAAACTGAGTCCTTCTAATATTGCCACGAAACACTACCTCTATGGAAGGAGCTTGTTTCGAGGCACAGACAGGAGGAATCAGAAGCCTCCAATTATCATACACCTTCACAGGGTCCTTAAAGAGGTAATCTGTTGTCAGTGAAAAGGAAGGCTATACATTTTCTCCAAATTGTCGTATAGTGAAGTATCTGTTTCTTGGAATAACGTGGAGGAATCACATTATATCAACACAGTATATTCGTCCACAGTATATTAACCACTAACTATATAACAAACTGACATTCATTTAACAACATTCAATTATTATACGGTCAGCTAAAATAGTGGGGAAGTTTTGGGAAAGTTTGTGTAGAAAAGATACCACACACCCTTTGATTGATTGATTGATTGATTGATTGATATTAGGCGCCGGAACAGCTAGGTTATATAGTGATAGAGAGGTGAGACAGCAAAGCAGGAATGAAATAGAAAGAAAAGAGAGACAGTTGTAAAGAACCGGTGGGTGAGCGTAAGTTTTTGTACGTACCACCTTGCTGGGACAACCAATACACACACACACACACACACACACACTGAGATACCCGGCAGGCAAAATTTGACAGACGGTAGCAGCATAATCGAGAATGTTTACTTAATTAAGGACCCTGTTATGTAGTAAAAAAATTGGAGGTTAGTGAGTCCTTTAAACATTGCTACGAAACACCACCTATATGGAAGGAGCTTGTTTCGTGGCATAGTCAGGAGGAATCAGAACCCACCAAGTCTCATACACGATCACAGGGTCCTTAAGAAAATAGCGACTTAAATCAGACATCGTACATTGCACTTTACATTTCGTCACAATAGAAGCAGAATTTTATATATATTTTTTTGTTAATACTGCAAATAGCATCCTCTGAGGGCGTCTTCTGAATAACACAAGGAACTAATCTGTCTGGAAATAGAAGAGGAACCTGATGATATACAAGAATGCATTTTAAGTCTTCTGAAATATATATCAAACTAATCTGTCTGGAAATAGAAGAGGAAACTGAAAATTCACAAGAAGTCATATAAATCTTCTAAAATATACCATAAGGAAATAATCTGCGTGGAAATAGAAAAGAGTAACTGATAATTTACAGGAATGAGTAAACCAAAGAAAATTAGTTATCCCTTGGAATGCTTTCGTCGCTGTTTGTTATTGCTTTCTGACAACTTCTAGAGGATTGGTTGGTTTTCTTAGGACAGTATACAAGCACTGAGGTTTTCGAAGAGGTTGCTTGATAAACATTTCTTCGGATGTGTTGTCTGTCTATCATGTTTTACTCCATAAGATTTTTATTATGCATTTAGTAATTAATGAAAAGCCACGGGCACTTAAAGGACGAAAAATTAACAATTACAATAGCAATACTAATAATACTAATACTAATACTAATACTAATAATAATAACAATAATTATAATAATAATAATAATAATAATAATAATAATAATAATAATAATAATAATAATAATAATAATAACAACAAAATAATTATAACAATAATAATAATAATAATATAAACAACATCAACAACAACTGAACAACATTACCACCACCTCCACCACCACAAACCAATTTACAGACCACGAAGGAAAATACAAGTACAGTCACGAGCACTAATAAGTATTCACGTGTGCTTCGAATCCTTAATTAAAGACAGAAAACAAATGCACAATAAGATCTCCATTGGAATTATTTCGTTGGTGAATTGGACTGTTAAAAAGCACCAACCAAAGCTGTATACTTATTAGTGCTCGTGACTGTACATACATAAAAACTCCTCTTATCTTACTCCCCGGTCGGCCGTGTTGCTCTCTGACCTGTTCCATACACCACTGCACTCGGTTCCATGCACTCGACTTTCACTGCATTTGTCATCCTTCCCCCACGGTGCCAGGCTTTACATCATAATTAATAACTCAGTCTGTAAATCTGTGTCTAACTAACTAACTAATATTCTGATTGTCTGAGATTTGCATTAACTTATTCACGCAGTATATGGCCTGAGAATGAAGGATGGAGAACGAGGGAAATCAGGGCTCGTGTGTTTGCATGAGTTGGGGGGAGTCGAAGGGGTGACAGGACTATTGGTATTTCAGTTTACAGTCCCCTGAAATTTTACTGTTATGATCCTCCCCAACCACACCTGTCAGTCTTAATTAATTATATCCAACAAGACTTAGTATCCACATCCACAAAATCTCTCAGGTAGTTCCATTATTACCATAGTTTGATAGTGGAGTCATCAAATTCATCAAATAATTCACTCATGAGTCATTCACACAGTTCAGTTTCTTTCGTTTGGGTGCTTACAAACCAAAACAAACCACTGTGGAATCGGCACGGTATTCGTGTGAGTTAAGAAATAAATAGGGCTAGTGTCAGAATAATTAGTTAAAGTGTTGGGTGAACCTGTCAAAATATTCAACTACACAGGCACACACGAGGAACGAAAGGTGACTTGGTAGTAAATATTATTGAGTCGTAAAAATTATGCATGGTACAGAATTTCTACACTTTTCTTATTCCTTTTCTTTCCCCTTTTCTCTTTATCCCTTAACCTGTTCTTACTCTTTTCTCCTTCCCTTTCCACTTCTCCCTTTTACATTCTCTTTCATTCTATATTTCCTTTTCTTTTTCACTCTCTCCCTCCCTTTCTATTAATCTTTCTACATCTATTGGGTTACTCTACTCTACTCTACTCTACTCTACTCTACTCTACTCTACTCTACTCTCTCTCTCTACTGAGTCACCTACAGTATATTTCCTACCTTTCTCTCTCCCTTCCTTCCTGTCTCCATTTATCACTGTCATCCGCTCTCCATTATTCTATTCTCTCCTTACCATCATTTTACAGTTTCTCTACCCCTAATGATTCGCTCCGCCAACCCTTTCCTTCCTTCCTTCCTTCCCCGTTCCATTTTCCCTCATTAGCGGCTCATAATTATGTTACGCTAGACTATCCCCTTTTGTCTCGTCACTTCGGATTGAAACGACAGAAAACCGTACACAATATTATTTAACCCTGCTTGTACAGTCACAAGCACTAATACGTATACATCTTTGGTTGACGTTTTGAACAGTCCAATTCACCAACGAACTAATTCCAATGGAGATCTTATTGTGCATTTTTTACTGTCTCTAGGTATTCGAAGCACACCTGATTACTTATAAGTGCTCGTGACTGTACAGCCACAATCAAATATCCACCGACACTTTCCTTCCATCGTAGCAAATATCTTGGTAATAAAGAACAACACGTGTATGATATTGCAGCACCTCATAATAATAATTGAGGGGGTTGAGTTGACGTAAGGTGTTGTATGATTATATTTTTATATGATACTGATTTATTTGCACGATGGAAGGAAAGTGTCGGTGGATATTTGATGGTGGCTGTACATAATATTAGATACCAGGGAAATGAACCACTAAAACACAACACATCACAGACGCCACATGTCAGTCAACTGAGACCGAGAATATTATTATCGATATATCATTGCTCTGTATTGTTTACTGGAGTCTACTTAGTCTTTAAACCAATGCAATATAACAGATTTTCCACATGTATTCTGAGGTGATCTGTTTCATGGCATAGTTTGGAGGAGTTGATAACCTTCCAATTCACCCCAAATAAACTATTTCCCATATTTAAGAGACTTGTATTGCTGTCGTAAAATTGGAGGCTCCACCAAGTTGCACTAAATAACAATCAGCCTTTGTAAAACTTTCCTGGTATATAGATTGGAGCACTCGTTGACTTCAGATTTGCACACGACTACTTCACAGGCCCTCAAAAGAAAAATAAATTTGTCCTTACAATGCCTTATCATGGTACTGAACCTGCTATACAATACACACTAACCAACATCACCAAGTTATGCCATGTGTGTTTGCTGTGTAGACAAAACAAAACAAGAGCAAACAAATGAACAAAAGGACGACTTTCACTCAACAGATTCATTCCTAATGTGTGTGTGTGTGTGTGTGTGTGTGTGTGTGTGTGTGTGTGTGTGTGTGTGTGTGTGTGTGTGTGTCGTAATTATGGCTCGTGGCTGAACGTTGTGTTTTAATCATTACGAAACAAAAAAAAATGCAATCCCCCGGACGCTGGTTTTACGAAACATTAAATTGCCGCTGATTACTGTCTGCAATTCATTATAACGTCGAGCTGTCAGGTAGTACTTCAAGAATGGGACGGGACAGTTCCCACGACTACACCACCAACCATATTGCACAGCGGCCTTCACTCTAGCGTTGTTCATGGCTATTCCTCTCCACACGTATAATAATATAAATACAATATAGATCATTTCTTCCCATTGGGTATGAAACATTATCCTTAGTGAGGGAAAGTTGTTATAGTGATTCGAGTCTCTAATTAAAAGGGGTTGTAATACACATTTGGTACATTCCATGGAGTGCCTTGATTCCTCCAAAGTATGCCAGGAAACAAGGCCAGGCTAACAAAGATAATGCTATCCTGTTGCTTAGAAATGTTTGGAGGAATCGGTCGTTCTAGATTTACCAGCACTGTACTCCCCTTAAGGACCCTGTGATTGTGTATGAGACCCGGTGGATTCTGATTCCTCCTGACTATGCTACGAAACGAGCTCCTTCAATATAGGTGGTGTTTCGTGAAAATGTTTGAAGGACTCAATAACCTTCAGTTTTCTGACTACATCACGGGGTCTCTTATATGACAACACACTCAGATAGGAGAGATGTTCAACGCTACATTTGCAACATTACGCAGGATGTGAGGCAATTCTGCACCACTAAATATTATTCATCTGTGTGCATTAGACTCAAAACAATATATGACAGGATATATAAAACTGTTTTGAATAATTTCCTCATAGTCTTGCGGGGGTAGCCTGGTACGGTGTTGGTTGGTAATCTGGAACAAATGATACACTCCGAACTATTCCAAGCAACAGGCAACCATTATTTTGTCAATCTGGTCTTCTTTCCTGGTATACTGTGGAGAAACCAAGGATCTCCAATATACCAAAAGTGAATTACCCTTTATTATTTTTGGCTAAAGAGTGAAGTGTAAAATGGCGTGCACTAAAGTATAAACGCATAAAGAGGCATTTAGTACTCGTTATCTTCCTTATTTTTTTTTACCACAAACACTGCACAGGTAATGATACAAAATCCCGTTAGTCACATATAACGTAACAAATTTCCTTTTCACAAATAAAATACCACTTATAAAGAATCCAATTAATCAATAGTTTAATAAAAGATATGTAAAGAAGGAATGCAAGACGTATGCAGCAGTGTGGAAAATAAAAGACGAGGCTGTTTGTATAGTTGCAGTATAAAATAGCGATACACATAAGGTTAACTTGAGAAAAAATGTGACAGTTTCTCTCTAATACCAAGCTAGATGTTATGAAGCAGGTTTTATTATATTGCAAGTAAACATTCACTTATCACAACAACAACATTACACGAGGACATGATCATTTGTGTTAGTAAATCTGGAGCAACTGAATCCTCCTAACTATTCCAGGCAACAGAATACATTATTTTTGTTAACTTGGGCCTGTTTCCTGGCATACTTTGGAGGAATCAAGGCACTCCAATGTACCAAAAGGGAAGTACCACCTTAATTAAATGATCTAAGCTTACGTCCAATGGTGTATAACAAGTTTTTTATCCAAGTTGTGGTCAATTGAGAAGTTATGGTTATACTCAGACTTTATATACCCATTAGGCCACCTGACACCATAAACACCTTCACAGATACTATTACACTATTAGGATCTGAAGTTTACATCATCTCTCTGCAGCTGTGTGTGTGTGAGGGGGTGGGGAGGTAAGTGTGTGTGTGTGTGTGTGTAATGTGTACATACATGTGGGAGTGTGTAATGTGCATGCATGTGTGTGTGTGTGTGTAAAATGACATGGACCTCGATATATAGGTATGAAATCTACTCTCTATAACTATAACTCTCTATAACTATGAAATCTACTCCCAATTCCAATAAAAGACAAGAAAACCAAAAGTATAAACTCATAACCCCATTGTAAATTAACAACGCTTGATGCCATAATTTGTAGTAATACATTCAAACCACTATCAAGAAAATATATAAAACTAGAAACAACTACGTATATGTAAAGTTTCTGTGATCCTGGATTTTTTTTTAATAGTTTTGCACTGTTTCAAAAGAGGTGTTTGGAAATTTACTGTCGACAACTAAACGTATTTTTTGGTCAATTGCAGGCTACTGATTTCTCCAAACCCTTCCACAAAACAGCAGGTATACTTTTGGAGTCTGTTTCGTGGCAATGTCTAAGGGATATGTTGTTTCCAGTTCTCCTGCAACATCACAGACACCATAAATTGCAAAAGACAAACAACAGGGTGTGTGTACATGAGTTTACTGTGGTTTTCCCTTGAATGGGTGAAGGTGGGTGAAGGTGGGGAAGCTGTGGCCATTTGTGGTGGGACGAGGATGGGAGGTGGGTGACGAGGGAGTTTGGTGGTTGGGGGTGAGGCTGAGGCAATGCATGAGTGGAGGGAGAGAGGAGTGAGAGGATATGAGTGGAGAAAATGCTGTAAGTAGGAGAGAGAGAGAGAGAGAGAGAGAGAGAGAGAGAGAGAGAGAGAGAGGTGGAAGATGAGCAGAATAGTGAAGGCAGTGAGCGAGGAAACTGAGAGCATTGGATGAGAGGTTAAGATAGGATGGGAAGTGCTCGAGGCAGCAGGTTATTGAGGAGGACATTGTGTGAGCGGTGGAAGCAGGGGATAAAGAGGTGGGAATTAGCGAACATACAAGGGAAGAGGAGACGGATAAATTAAAGAGGGCAAGAGGTGGGTTGTGTGGGAAAGGGGTGTGGGTGAAGGAGTAGATATTGAGAGGGATAAAGTAGTGATTAAGGGACCCTGTGATGTAGTCAGAAAATTGGAGATTAGTGAGTCCTTCAAAAATTGCCACGAAAAGCATACACCTGTATTGAAAGAGTTTGTTTCGTAGCATAGTCAGGAGGAATCAGAAGCCACCAAGTCTCATACACGATCACAGGGTCCTTATGGGAGGGTGTGGCGAGGGGGTCGGGGCTGTAATAACATGAGAAGAAAGACAGTGAGTTGATAAGGAAGAGGAGATGAGACAGTAGGTTGGAAACAGAGAGAGGGAAATGCAGTGGAGATAGGAGGGAAGATGGAGTAAGGCAGCAGATGAATAAACGGGAGAGGAAAGAGATGCAGAGATTGAAACTTGTAGAGAGGCATTGAGAGTGGTAGAGGAAGAGAGAGAAAAGGATAGCAAAAGAGAGATTGGGAAGTAGGAGAAGGGAAGGGAGAGGAGAGGAAATATTATGTGAGTTAATGGAAGCACAGAAGTGAGAGTAGGGTCAGTGGGAGAATGGATGGAGGGAGTGTGGGCCGGGGCAGAGCCATAGAATCTATTCTATGGCTCTGGGTCGGGGGAGAGGAGATAGGAGGGTCAGTGGGAGAATGGATGGAGGGAGGGAGTGTGGGTCGGGGGGGAGGAGAGAGAAAGGTCAGTGGGAAAATGGATGGAGGGAGAGGGGAGAGGAGAGAGAGGCTGGGGAGAGGGCCAACCAAACGTAACTCTTCCCATTACGTCAGGTTGCGTCACCACTCTGTATTATATTGACTAATGGTTGTGGAGACTGTGGGGGGGAGGGGGAGGGGGCTGCGGGAGACTTAAGCAACGGAGTGAGTGACATGCGTGGACTCACCTTCATTCACCTCATTTACGACACTCTGACAGGTGGTGGGTGGGTGGGTTACTTGGTGGGTTGGCGCTGCGTGGAACACAACTACCACCACAACTACCACTAATGTCATTATGTTCTGCTTCATCACACTCTCGTCATACTACAACCACAACCACAAAAGCTATTACCATATATACCTATTTCCTCACCCTATTAGTAAAGACAGCAATAAGGCACTGCTTACTTTTTACACATAAATAATCACAATACAATAGATTATTAAATTTATTTATATATTTTTACATCCGACAACATGTTTCGTGCTGATTAATAACGAGGCTGACGACCAGTACTGTGAGGGGCCTTGCCTGGAATCCCATTTGGGGTACCTTTTGAGGCCCAGAGATTATTGGTTTTCGCACTAGATGAGACAGTGAAGCTTCGTGGTGATGTTGGTACCGTAGCTTCTCTTCTGCCCCACTGGATGACGACACCTTATTTATACACGCCACTATCAGGAGATTTTAGATTTATTTATAGATGTCATTAGGTATCTGGCGGCGGACACTATCAGGAGAGCTGGTGTGTGTCAACTCAGATATTAATTACTTAATAATAATTACTTAATATAACACCAAGGGAAGGTAACCGTAGTAACCTGAATTATGAAGCAGCTCTGTATCTATGCGAAGAAAACAGACCAAATTAACTATACGGTATATTAAAGTGACCTGTTTTGGGGGACTACTTTGGGGAGATTTTTTGCTTTCCTTCTTTTTCTCCATTCCTTCTTTTTTTTTTCTTTTTTTCCTTCTTTCTCTTCTTTTCTTGTTTTCCTTCTTGTTGCCTGGAAGAGTTTGGAGGAATCATTTGCTCCAGATTTACCATAAAGTATATTACCCCCTTAAGGGAATAATATATTTCTTGGCGACTTGGAGCCTGGCTACTGATTCCTCCAAAGTTAAGTGAGAAGAAAACAAACTACACCTCAGTCAGTGTATACGAGTCGAGGATCTGTTTTGTTGCATTATTTGGAGGAATCAGTAGCCCCAGGATTCACTCAAATTCTGGCAACTTTCTCAACAGTGCACACGTAGGTTTTAGTAACGATTAATGAATGAAAGGAGAAGTGAAGGGTTACATCACATGGCGTTATTTTGTGTCCTAGTCTGTGGTGGTCGATGTATACACTCTCAAACCAAAATTTGTATCCAGGTCTTGTTGACGTTTCGAATCATTTGACATAGTAGTGGACCAATTACAACCCTTTTCCTGTTTCATATTTGCTTGAGATCGCTTAATATTCGATCAGGCTATTCGAAGCAAGCCTGGATACATATTTTAAATTGCGAGTGTATCATATCATGGCAAGAACCTCAGAGAGCAGATTCATTATTCCTAGACTATTGCATCATGTGGTGGAGTAGAAGAGAAGGGAGTTGATAGAACACAGAGGAACGAGGAAAGAACGTGTATGGAGATAGGGTGGGAAAGAGAGGAGGCAAAGATGGGCAGCTGTGAGAGAAGGAAGGAGGGAGGGACAGCCGTGAGAGAATGAAGAAAGGAAGGAGGGAGGGACAGCCATGAGAGAAGGAAGGAAGGAAGGAAGGAGGGAGGGAGGGACAGCCGTGAGAGAAGGAAGGAAGGAAGAAGGGACAGCCGTGAGTGAAAAAAGGAGGGAGGGAAGGACAGCATCTCTGAGAAAGTGCAGAATAGAGATAAGGCGTGAGGAAAAGATGAACAACGAATGACACAGTGAGAGGGGAATGGAAGGAAGGAAGGAAGGAGGGGAGGGCGCGAGGGAGGGAGGATGAAAGATAGGAAGGAAGGAAGGAAGGAAGGAAGGAAGGAAGGAAGGAAGGAAGGAAGGATGAAAGGAAGGAAGATAGGAAAGAAGGAAGGGAGGGAGAAGGGAGGGAGGGAGGAAGGAATGAAGGAAGGGGGGGAGGGGAGAATGAATGAAAGACGAAAGGAAGGAAGGTAGTATATAGAGAGAGTGTTCAGTCAGTGATGTGATGAACAGGGTTTATATAAAGGGAGGAGAGGCTGGTTCTGATTGACCTTTGTGGTTGCTGTGTCGGCACGTGTGACACAATGACATAATGTTCTAGGGGAGTGTGAAGGTCCCCATCGATGGTTGTTAATTAGGGCGTTTCCTGGGATCGATGTTGTAAATTTCTGATGTTAATTAATTAAGGGAGAGATTCTCTTGTTTGTAAATTGGAGGGTTATTGATTCCTCCTTACTATACCAAAAAATAGACGCCCTCAATGGTGATAATAGGGGATCTGTTTCATGGCATAGTTTGGAGGAATAAGAAACCTTCCAATTCACCAATTAACTCGAAAAACTCCCCTTAACAAATATAATATCGTACGTTTTTGAAGCGCTACAATTAGTTACGAGAGTTAGCTTGGACGAAAACCATCACTATGCAATCTCACTCGGAAAAAATCTCACCACTGCTCGTAAATAAATAACTAAGCTGTCCCAACCCAAACCCTGTAAGGTTCTCGGGAAGCTGGCGGGAAATTTTTCACTGACACAACACCGACGTTACCACTTGCATCACTTGTAATAAACGCGCAACACGAGGCAGCGACGAGGGCATTGCAAAACCCATTTCACACGAGTAATAATATCCAGCCTGTTGACTGCTCTGCTGGTATGCTAGTCGGTATCTGTTTATTACTCGGTCATACAGGACGATAATACCCATAACAGACCTTCAATCTCTCAGGGGTATTGCTAACTCGTATGAGAATGTTTGTCTTTACCCATTTTTAGATCTTTTTTTACATTCCATTTTACCCCTTTGTTTTGGTGGTGATAAACCTCCTTGAACCCTTACATACGACACGACTTTCCTGGATATCATCATGAGAGTTGGTGGCTTCTGCTTCCTCCTGACTATGCCACTAAACAAGCTCCTTCGATGTAGGTGGTGTTTCGTGGCAATGTTTGAAGGACTCACTAACCTCCAATTTCCCGACTACATTACAAGGGTCCTTAAAGAGTTATTGTTTTATGCAGGAGAAAAACATTAAGCGGCATCCTCCCTCGGCCTCAGCGACGATTGTTGTGTTTGGGTTGATACATACACTTAGTGGTGAATGGTGTGGGTGGTGTGTGTCACGGCGACCATTGTTGTCTCTTCACCCCTTGTTAGTTAGTTCCCACCGCCACTGTGTATAGTATGTGTGAGGACGGCAAGGACACCCAATTAAGGGAAGATTCTTTTGTTAGTATAATGGAAGGCTAGTAATTCCTACAAAGTATGTCGGGAAACAGGACCAAGTGAACAATAATACGAGTGGTGGCCTGTTGCTTGGAAATGTTTGAAGGAATCGGTAGCCTTCCAGTTCACCCACAAGGGAATCTCCCCATAAGGACCACGTGTAACTTTCCCACGTCACCCCCAGCTCCATTGTGCATGCCTTCACGCCCCGATTCACATACATACACAAGCGTACATGTAAAGTTTTATTCATTTTAGGGTTACTATTGGAAACGTAATTATAACAGCTTTCCTCGAATAGAAAGCTAGAGATGACTGTTTTTGCATAAAATGAACTAAGCTGGACTTTCCTATGTGTTGCGAGCTGCTATTCTCTGTAGACGAAGAACAATTTCATGAATATAAATTAACAGGGATCTTAATTTACCTTGAATCATCCTTGTGTGTGCAAGAGTTATGTCCGCGACTGTCCACACACACACCACCATCCTCCATAAACAAATATTTACTGTGTGGTAGGTATTGCGCCAGTGGGAATTATTCGGTGGAAGTGGTGGAGATGCGTGAGGAAGAGGGAGAGAGGGTGATGATTTACACTTGCCGTAACTACAGTTTATGGTTATATTCACATTACGCCCCACATAAGAGTACTGAATTCAGATATATATAGAATATTTTCTCTCGGGGTTAATTAATCACACACACCTCATCTGAATACATATACAACTTTTGACTTTACGTTGCCATATTGTTCAACTCCAGAATCTTGGTTAGGTACTCTAAAAGATTTATTTACCTTTGCTAACGTGTGACGACTTTACTGGTCACAAGAAAACTTTACTTTGTCACGAGGATAACCTATAAGACCCAGGAGGTTAACCGAGATGCAAAGATTCCGACCCTGGCTGTATGCAAATAATTCAAGAAATCTATGCTATGTAAACACTCCAATCCCCTTCAAACCCGTCACATGCTCTCACGTCCAGTATTGGCTGAGAAGTGAGAGATAAGGATGAGGATATGAGATGAAGTGAGGATAAGTTGGATTTGGGGTGACGTGGATGAAAGCTGGGAAAGAGGGTACAAGGAGAAGAGAGGGAAGGTAAGGTGTGACTGGGTGTGAGGTGAAGTAGGGATGAGAAGAAGGGGTGAGGGAATATGAGGACACAGGAGAGATGAAGGGAAAGTTAGGTACACACACACACACACACACACACACACACACACACACACATACACACACACACATACACACACACACACCACACCACACCACACCACACCACACACACACACACACACACACACAGACACACACACCTACCTTATTTTCTGCTTCACGGTGAAATTACCCTAATGTGAAGGTAAACAAAGTACTGCTCCCACCCACCACGCCCTACCACGCCACACCACGCCCTCCAGAGACTCATATATCAAACTAATCCCATAAAATTGAGGAAGGAGAGGCGAAGAGGCCAATGTGAGCAATAAATATGAGGGTGTTAACATTGGAAGCGAGACCTCATGGACACTCAGTATTCAGACATTTTTGTTCACATCAATTCGAAGTGAAAGGCAATTGAAGTTTTTCTCTACGTGTGTGGTGTGATGGTGAGAATGAGTTGAGTTGAGTTGAGTTGAGTTTAGAGCAGCGGTGTCCAAGAGAGTTAGGGAGAATGGAGAAAAAGCTGAACATAAAAAGTTGAGTGTAATGAGGTATATATAATAGGAAGTTTGAGATTTCGCATGTCACTTAATTAAGGTGGTAATTCACGTTTTGTTACATTGGAATGCCTTGATTCCTCCAAAGTATACCAAGAAACAGGACCACATGAACAAAAATAATGGTGTTCTGTTGCTCGGAATAGTTTGGAGGATTCAGTGGCTCCAGATTTACCAACACAAAATTTCCCCCTTAATTAAACTACACAATTCTTCGTGCTCAAGTGTGTGTGTGGACGTTACATACTTAATTAACAACTTGTATTCTTAGATTGATTATCTTTCAGTGCCCGATTAATGCTTTTAATTTTTTGTCTCAACATGAAATCAAATGAAAAGGAACAAGATTAATACCCTCCAAAATCATGTATACCGATGCTTGCATTATTCTGTGTTTATTATTTTTGAGCAGCTCGTGTTCTGTAACTGCATGTGAACAGCTGTGTTGAGTTTCCGTCACTAACTCTTACAACGGAAAAAAAAAAAAAAAAAGCAGAAATGAGAATGTCGTAAATCGCACAGCAGTACAGACAACTGAACATTGCTCTGATATGACTCGTTTCGTCCCTTTCCACACTCAATGGACCCCAGCGGTGAGATACATGTGCAAGGCAACTGTACATCACTCTGTACACTCGTGACGTGAAACTTCTGAGTGTACAAACCTGGTCGAGGAGCCACACATGAGAGTTGCACTATATTCTCACAATATTTCTTATATTTATTCATTTATCCCTTCTAAATTGTGCAGTCGTCTTTTTCATAGGAGCGTTACACCACATTCTCACTAAATTTCTTATATCTATTCATCTAGCCCTCCTAATTTCGGCAGTGTTCCTTGTCAAATCAGAAGGACTAGATACTTCTAAGTAAAACTGTATTCCCATTCAGACTAGAAGGTTGGAGTTGTGATATTTACAGGATGAGGTGCTTATCATTCCTACCATCTGTATTACACCACTGTGTATTCATTCACGGTCTTCTGGTTTTAATCATTGGAAATTTCGGAGGCGGGAAAACAATTATTTATATCCACATTTTTTCTCACGAGAATTCGAGTACATCATGGGAAGCGGTGAAGGTAATAAGCCACTCTTTGCCAACCATACTCCGGAAGATAACAATATGAACCAAGTCAGCGGTGACCTGTATGGAATGTGAGGTGTGACGAGGGAATTGGATAGACCTGGGGACTTGTTTTTTTCTTCTAATCATCAGAAAAAGAAAAAAAAAATCCCTGTTCCCGTTACCTCCTCTCCACTGAGTCCTTTTTGACAGACACTTTAGAACTTATGACAGAGTGTAAATTATTATCTTTTTTTTTCAGTGTCATTAGTAGAAACATTCGAATCCTTGTAAGGTTTAATATATATATATATATACATACATACATATATATATATATATATATATATATATATATATATATATATATATATATATATATATATATATATATATATATATATATATATATATATATATATATATATATATATATATATATATATATATATATATATATATAGCAAAGACTTTAGATCTTATGCTACCGTACTTCAACGTTTTTGTAAGGATATTAATAGGAATTTTCTGTTTTTCCAATTTTCAGTAGGGATTCTTATTGATGGGTTTCGTGCTATTTACCAGCACGGTACTGTTGAGATGCAATTCTCCTTTACCTCCCGAAAAAAAATTCAGTTCACTTTCGACCGTGAATATATACAGACACATTGACACACATGACCATTCCTTGCCACAAAGATAAAATTGGTATAAGGTGAATAAATCGAGGAATAGCCTACATCTCTCTCTCTCTCCCTCTCTCCCCCTCCCTCTCCCCCTCCCCCTCCCCCTCCCCCATCACAGTGTGTGTATAGGCGTGGTTGGGACATTCATAGGGGCGAGAAGGTTGTGACAGCTCCAATTTACGTGTTGACATCAATGACTGGAAATGACAAGCTGTGTAGGACTCTCACGGTATGGGAGTCAATTACTCAGTGGGGTTTCGAGGGCTACTCATTTCTCCAAACAATGCAATAATACAGATCCCCTTACTCTTATCCTGAGGTGGTCTGTTTTCTGACATAAGTTGGTGGAATCAGTAGCCCTCCAGTTCACTCGAGTAAATGATACTCTATTTTAAGGGGGAAGTTTGGTGTTGGTAAATCTGGAGCAACTAAATCCTCCAAACTATTCCAAGCAACAGAACACCATTATTTTTGCTCTTCTGGTCCTGTTTCCTAGCATATTTTGGAGGAATCAAGGCACTCCAATGTACCAAAAACGAAATACCACCTTAAGGGGACAACTTATTTCTGGTAAATTGGAAGGCCACTGAGTCCACCAAACCATATCATAAAACAGATCTGCTCTTGGAAACATTGAAGTTATAATTATGTTGCCTGGGATCGTATGGAGGAATTTGTACACCTTTACAGTAACTTACCCAAAGAGGTTCTCCCCTTAAGGTGGTAATTCTGTTTTGGTACATTGGAGTGCCTTGAATCCTCCAAAGTATGCTAGGAAACAGGACTCGGATGAACAAAAATAATAGTGTTCTGTTGCTTGGAATAGCTTGGAGGATTCAGTTGCTCCAGATTTACCAACACAAAACTTCTCCCTTAATCTAACCCTCTCGTATCCATATTCTCTCAGATGGTTAGTGTTGTTGTCTTGCGTTATTCCCGTACAACCAGTAATTATCATATATTTTTTCCTCAGCTGATAATCTAGGGAAAGGAAACACCATGGAAAGAGTATCCATTGTTTTAGTTCTTTCTCATAGAATGTCTCGTGTTTGTCGGCTGCTACTTTATACCTTTCTGTACAACACTGTTTGTATGATAACGTGATAATGCAGAGCTGTATTGGTGAGATTTAAGGTGAGATTCTTTTGTTGGTGAATTGGAAGGTCTCTGATTCCTCCAAACTATACCATGAGAAAGATCCCCCATTAGTAACATTAAGGTCGTCTGTTTCCTGGCATAGTTTTCCAAAAAGAGAATCTCCCTTAAGATTTTTTATGATATTATTTATATATCGTTAATTTAAGGGGAATAAGACTTTGTTGGCTGGCGATAATTGCATTTTTTTTTTTCAGTACCAAACACCACTCACATTTTAACTTGAAGGAAAGCACATCTGATGTCCTTATAATAAAAATAAATCATTTCAAGTGACCGATTCATGAGGACCTGAGCCGTGCATTTTATATTACGACTAAAGCCAGGTAATTGTATAGACCAAAGAGAGAAAGTTAAACAGTCATTTTTTTTAACCGCTTACATTTTTCAAGAATTACAACCTCGTATTGCCATTAAAACAGCTCAGTACAGTATTGCCATTTGTCCACTTTGTTCTCGGAAATGATTGTGTCTGTGGTTTGCCGGCTTTCACTAACACCGTGGATTGTATCGCTGCTTTACGATATCTAATTCCTCCACACACGAGCAGAGACTCTATCAGTACTTATAGGTGTGTGTGTGTGTGTGTGTGTGTGTGTGTGTGTGTGTGTGTGTGTGTGTGTGTGTGTGTGTGTGTGTGTGCATATATATGAGAAAGGAAACACCATGAAAAGAGTATCCATTGTTTTAGTTCTTTCCCATAGAATGTCTCGTGTTTGTCGGCTGCTACTGTACACCTTTCTGAAAACTTATATATATATACTTGTTCTTGTTTATAGAGCTTTAACTCTATACCGCCTTAAAATGCTGAACAAATTATCATGCATATAAAAAAAATACTCTTACATTTTCTAACTACATCAATGATAACTGTCCCACAATGAATCGTTCACCAAAATGTTTCACGTTACATTATTATCGACATGAATAAAACGTCATCCTACCAAAACAATATCTTATTTCATCTCACAAAAACAATCTCTGTTTTTCCTCTTGCCAAAACAATCCATTACTTCACCTCACAAATACAATCTTTTATTTCATCTCACAAAAACAATCTATTATTTCATTTTACCAAAACAATCTCTTACATCACCTAACCAAATCATATCTTATTTCATCTTACCAAAAACAATTTATTACTTCATTTTACCAAAACATTCTCTTATTTCATGTTACCAAAGCAATCACTCATTTCATCTTACCAAAGTTATCTCTAACATCATCTTACTAAATCAATCTCTTATTTCATCTTACCAAAACAATCTCTTAGATCACCTTACTAAATCAATCTCCTTTTTCATGTTACCAAAACAATAATTTATTTAATCTTACCAAATAATTTCTTACATCATCTTACCAAAACAATTTCTCTTACATCATCCTACCAAAACAATTTCTCTTACATCATCCTACCCCAATAATTTCTTACAGAATTCCTCCCCTTCCAACACCTCTCCTGCAACGCCTCAAATATCAGGCAGGACCTTCCTATGTTGGATTGTGGTGTTGGTGGGGAAGGAAAGAGTGGCGACACCTTCTCTAGCTAGATTATTCTCCCACGGCCCACCTGGTTCTCTCTGTACACACACACACACACACACACACACACACACACACACATCTAGGAAAGTCACACACACACACACACACATCTAAGAAAGTCACACACACACACACACACACACAGACACACATCTAGGAAAGTCACACACACACACACATCTAGGAACGTCTACACACACACACATAGCGTTAAGTTGCTAAGATATAATACATTCCTCCTTGGCTTCTGGGGGTGAAGAACATTTAAGTGGACAATGTACTTGAAAATGTCATAACACAGACAACACATCGGAAAATTTATGAATGGAGTAGTTTGGATCACGGTAGTATAGATCAGCCAGAGACCTGAACACACCCTATATATTGCTGTCGCTGTTGGAGTCTTGTTTCCCGGCATAGTTTGGTGGAATCAGTAGTAACCTTTCAACTTACTAGCAGGCGAATCTTCCCTTAAGAAAAAATTAATAATGGTGTCCTGTTGCTTGGAATAGTTTAGAGGAATAAATTTCTTCAGATTTACCAACAAGATTTCGTTCAGAGTATATAAAGTTGGACCACGTGGCCTGCTGATGCTCTGATGCCATTCACTCCTACTATAGATATATCATAATAATTACTTTAAGGAGGTCATGACTTCTCGGGCAAAATGGAGGCTGCTGATTCCTCGACATTGTGCCACGAAACAGAAAGTAAAGTGAGGGGCTCAGTTTCTTGGCTTTGTTTGGAGGAATCATTATCATCTAAATCTTTTCGCAACACATGACCCCATAAAAGATCGTCGTACGTACAACATATAAAGAGATATTATGTGTTCTACTATAATACCATTGAAGGACGTAATATGCTTTTCTTTTGGTACATTACAGAGCCTTGATTCTTCCAAAGTATGACAGGAAACAGGGGTAGAATAACAAAAGTACTGGTGGTCTGCTGCTTGTAATAGTTTGGAGGAATCAATTGCTCCAGATTTACCAACACTGTAGTACTTCCCCCTTTTTAACGTCAAATGTGAGTAGCAATTATGCATTATGTGACAGCCTCATTTTCCAGCACGACTCTCTTCCAGTTTGCTTTGTTTTTATTTTTACCTCTGAAGGAAGTATAAAGTAAAGAACGTCTAGAAATAACAGACGAAAATATTTTGCTAGTTAAGACCCCCGTGATGTAGTCAGAAAATTGGAGGTTAGAGAGTCCTTGAAACATTGCCACGAAACACCACCTACATTAAAGGAGCTTGTTTCGTGGCATAGTCAGGAGGAATCAGAAGCCACCAGGTCTCATACA
>JAWQEG010005980.1:47500-82500 GCA_033782935.1 Petrolisthes cinctipes
CCGACCTCTTCAACACACGCGTGGCAGGTTTCCACTCTGGGCACGTGTAAGGAGGGCTCTTCTTAATATGAGTGAATCGAACAATGGATAAAAAATGAGGGTATGGAACAGTGGAAAAAGTCAATCCTAACAATATGTCAATATGTTACAACTGGTCCATAAAGAATGCATAATATCTAAGTTTAAAAATCTATACATTTATTAATAATTTTTCATGTCTTCGTATCATAAACTTTTTCTTCCTGCTGACTCGGGGTACAATACAGTAGGAGGCCTCTACACTTTTATATCTCTCTGGCCACAACCGACATGACAATAAGGAATAGATCGAAAATATTGTTCAGAACTGATCATTCATCGATCATATATCATCATTTGGGTTTTCTTCTCGTCATGGAAGAGGTGTGTATATAGAGAAGGATCAGGCTCTTCTTATAAACGCTGTATGTTACTCTTAACGTTGTTTTTATTTAACGTAGGTATGTATGTACAGTCGGCATCAGGAATTCGTACACAGAGCATTGGTTAAAAGGTGTATTTATTCTGCACATACTGTAATAATTGTTCTGCTGACTGATTCAAGTATTAACTAAATAACATAACTAGAAGTGTTTGGTGTTGAAATAATAAAGTACTGAATTATCTAGTTGTTATGAACCCTTGATGTCACAATGGTGTATACGAATTCCTTATGCCGACTGTACGTATGTTACTAAAGGTGATATTCTCCAGCTCCAAAGAGGATAATAACCACCAAAACATACAACTAAGGGAAAGCTCTCAGGAGTTGACTACCTTCGCCAACCACTCGCCATGACTGCAGACAGGCGTTGATTGACGGAACTTTTGGTGTCGACTATAATTATGTTTCATTGTGTGAAGCGTTTCTGGACTATTCTATTGTCTATTGAATACGAACTCTGCATAATATATTAACATATTTCCCCACATTGTGCAGAAAATTGCAATTCCAGGAGTGCTTCGTGTAGTGTTTACGTCTGATGGGTGTTACATTGATCAAATATTGCAACAGTATTATTGGAGACTCTCATTTGACCCTCAAGGTAAAATATAGAAAAAACTTCACGTCCCGTATGTTTTCATTCTGGGTGACTTCTATCAATCGTATTTAGTTATGAAAATATCACTAAATATCTTCTAAATAGGTTACAAAACGGACTCCTATTTTATACGCGTTGTTTTGTGGCACAATTAGGAGGAATCGGAGGCAGTCACTAATGCAACTTAATCTGGCATCCGTCCTCATTGCGACACCTTCTTCCTCTGTCGATTATATTGTCCAGAGCGAATAGCTAGTGTACTTCCCCTCCTCTTCCTTTCCCATCAATCAGTGTCTACTTACAGGTAATCCATTAACAGTGTCAGTGGTCATTGTTTGCTGTTATCGTCATCCATTCTCACCAACACTTCATTCCTTACACTGTCTCCAAATGCATTATCTGTTTTGATATTTGCCCTCACTTTCCTCTCTACTATTACACACACACACACACACACACACACATAGAGACAGACAGACCCATAAACTGTATACACACGTGCACATGCATATAACTTAACCATACATCATTAAACACACACACACACACATATAAATATACTATATATAAACACACATATACACATGCATACATAATTTATAAACACATATACAAAGACACACACAAACTCATACACTCAAATACTGCACACACACACACACACACACACACACACACACACACACACATATAATAATTACACACACACACACTCGTATAATAATTACACACACACACACACACATACTCCTATAATAACACACACACACAATCTCCTCTCCCCGAAGCTACCACAGAGCCCCGGCAAAGCTTTCTTCTGGTGCAGCTGTTGACTTGGAGTGGAGTGACAGGGACGGCTGGTTGAAATATAGGCACACGACATGGACTCTCTCGGTTACTATAGTGTATACAGACTGACACACGCATGACAGACACACCTATATATCCTTCAGCAATAAAAACTTTGTGTGTGTGTGTGTGTGTGTGTGTGTGTGTGTGTGTGTGTGTAATTACTACATGAGTGTGTGTGTGTGTGTGTAATTACTACATGAGTGTGTGTGTGTGTGTGTGTGTGTGTGTGTGTGTGTGTGTGTGTGTGTGTGTGTGTGTGTGTGTAATTTCTATATGAATGTGTGTGTATGTATGTGTGTGTGTGTGTTTTTTTTTGTTTTCCTTTTTTTCTTAATTTCTGAAGCTCAGGATCGATTATTTAGGTGCTACTCAGTAAGTGTAGAACGTGAGTCCTTGTATATACTCGAAGAAATACTCTAGTTTAGTGTTATTTATATTAAGGAGACAAGTTTTGCAATGAATAAATAGACACATCTCTCGCAAAGCACCTCGAAGCACTGTTCATTCTGGCGTCAACGTAAGGGAAAAGAGCGTGCAACGTAATCATATGAAAATTATTCCTCAAGGATGAATTATTACAGAAAATACTTTACCACTCTATTATTTGGGTAACATTTCCACGGCTTCTTTGTCGAGGCGAGGTGCTACTTTCTTTTATATATGTTTGCATAATATTATAAAGCGTGTCCATCTGTTTGTGGCACTTTACTAGGATAATGATTTTTTTTTTCTTTTTTTCCAATCTCCTGCTATCCTGATTATTACATTGACTAGACGACTGAAACTGTTTACATTAATTTAAGCAAGAAATCCCAAATTATCTACAAATATAGTGTTACCAGGTATAGCCTCTGTCAGCGAGTATTACCGCAGTCCATAACCCACAGACAACTTTCACTAACATTGTGGACATTTATTGGTAAGTATTGCACAATGAATGTATCCTCTTACTACACGGGTCCAGATACCGAAATAAAATAGCTTAAGGACCCTGTGATCGTGTATGATAATTGGAGGCTTCTGATTCCACCTGATCATGCCACGAAACAACCTCCTTCCCAATAGGTATAGTGTTTCGTGGCAATATTTGAAGGACTCATTTATCTCCAATTTTCTGACTGCATCACAGGGTCCCTTAAGGGGAGTAAGTAACCTGCTGTCGGATATTAGGAGGTTCTGATTCCTCCAAACTATATATGCCAGGAAACAGAATCCCTCCCCGCAATAACGTGTTTTATGACAGAGTTTGATCGGCTACATCCGCTCCAATTTGCCCATTACAGGTTCCTCCCCTTAACCCAAACCAAAACATTGACACTCTAGTTAGGGTCATCAATTATATAAACATTAAGTTCTCCGAGCCTAACTGGATTACGAACGTAGATTATCACGTGAAGAAAAGCGTGGAAATATTTTTAGATTTAGATACAGGCAGAAAGAAAGATACAGTATATAATTTGACTGATAGACAGATAGATAGACAGACAGATGCGTATTTACTCAGATGGGTTGGTTGGTTAAGGGACCCTGTGATGTAGTCAGAAAATTGGAGGTAAACGAGTCCTTCAAATATTGCCACGAAACACCACCTATATGGAAGGAGCTTGTTTCGTGGCATGGTCAGGAGGAATCAGAATATTCAAACACGATCACAGGGTCCTTAATCAAAGTATGGTTGTCTGAACACTTGTATATACACGATATTGGAGTTAACTAAAATGGGACGATAAAGCGTTGAGATATTTGGAGGTAACCGAGTCCTTGACAATTTGGTAAAAAGCTGACCATCGATATGAGGTCCTGTTTATTGGCACAGTTTGAAGGAATCAGTATAGCTGCCAATTCACTCAGTGCTTATTATTTCCTTTACTGGGTATGATCTGTCTGAGAGTTGGAAGTTACTGACTGAACTCATCCCAACTTGGCTACCGAACCGAGTACAGCCACAATCAAATATCCACCGACACTTTCCTTCCATCATACAACACGTGTATTATTTTGCAGCACCTCATAATAATAATCGAGGGGGTTGAGTTGACGTAAGGTGTTGTTGTATGATTATATTTTGATATGATACTGATTTATTTGCAAGACGAAAAAAAAGTGTAGGTGGATAATTGATTGTGGCTGTACATGTCGTTTTTAATAAGTATTCTTGATAAAATAAACATACACGCAGGTTGAGTTCGATAAGTTGGGAAATAAACGATATAAAGTCTATTATTATCTTGGTGCTGTATTCTGATTTATTTGCACGATGGAAGAAAAGTGTTGGTGGTGGTTATTATTTTGATTGTGGCTGTACTTAAATATACAGTACTGAGTATAATATGTGGTGTGTGGGACCATTTTTGAAGTATTGATAGCATATAATTATTATTATGTACTATTGGTCGCAAGAATTCATACACACGCTGTTATTTTTGAGGGTTTACAACATATAGAAAATGTAAGAGTATGTAACTGCAATACAACATTATTATTAGGTTTGTTGTTTTGAAAGCACCGAGTCACTTGGTAGACCATTCATTGCAGTACTTCCAGAATAATGAATAACCTCTCTTTCCATACATATAGCCTGTGTAAGAACTCATGTGGCCAACTGTACTCGGCAGACACCTAAACCCCCTTTCACTTAATCTTTAAATGTACAGTAAGCGTAACTAATGATGAGAAAGGTAAGCTTATCGAGTGATATAAACATCATAACAGAGCATATGTCCCCCATTCTTTGTAGCTGCATGAACACACACACATGAACTCATACACACACTCGCACATACAGGCACACGCTCACACGCATACCCAGTCCTAGAAGGAACACACACACACACACACACACACACACACACACACACACACACACACACACACACACACACACACACACACACACACACATGTTCCCAGTCCTAGAAGGAATACACACACACACACACACGTTCCCAGAAGTTGATAGTGAGGTCATAACCTGAGCTTGGAAATATATATATATAATAATGATAATGGGCATCACGTATTTGACAGATAATGATACCAAAATTTTTGACCTCATATTTTGAGGTGAATGGAAAAGAATGGTATATAGCGAGATGAATTTTGTTCCCTGAGAGAAAGCGAGGTGATGGTTTCATACAAAGGCAATATACAAAATACATGTATGTCCCTAAATCCGTGTGCACTTTTAAACGATAAATAACTATAACAGCACAAGATTTTAAGGGAAATTTCATATAATCATGAGAGTAGTTTGTCCTTCGGCTATAATGTAATGTGTACTGTACTTCCTCCAGTAAGCAAGTGCTAAAGTCACTAAGCAGTAAACACACCGGGAATTATCTCGCACACCAGTTCCTGTAATTTTCAAGATGTGGAGTCTGTTACACAATTCCTGACTTTCTCCAACGATGATGATATGAATCGTACGCGGCAATTCACATACAATCTTCTCGACTTACATGAACACAATTTCATTAAACGTGGTAGAGATTGTAGATCGATTCTTCCACGATAACTACAGCTTAATGTATAAAGTATATAATTAGGTAAAAAATTCTTCTGATCATCTGCATATGATCATCAATACTGATATGATCCTACTTCATTATTTTCAAAGATGAGGGGATAGGAAAAGATGCTTAAACTAGTTTAATGTTTCCATATTGTTATGATATTACCTCCTTTGTATGGTACTGTACTACCTGGCCAAACACTGCTTCAGAAAAAGGAAGTAACATTTGATACCAACAGATGTTTATAGTATCATTAGTTTGAAGATGAATAAATGAGACTCTAAACTAGTATATGTTCCCTGGGCTTGTGATGACGTTGTTACTGATAACATATTTTCCAGATACTGATATTCACAGGGTCCATTCCTTGATATGTGATGCTGCTAGAAACTTGCAAATCATTAGTTTCTCCATTTCAAAATAATTTTGATATTTCTAACCTCTCATCCTTCAACTTAAGCAGTTGACCTTTTCTCTCAATTGGGCTCCTCCGATCACATTCGTATTTCCGTGTACTGTCCTTTGGCTCCCATAAAACATTAAATTTTGGACCCTCCCTAGAGACAGCATCTGTAGTACAACGGCGCCGCCAACTGGCTGGATATGAGACAGTACGGTCAAGATTTCCCATGTAACTACTTTTTTCTCTCTGGCCAGGGTCCCTCTGAATGTGGTGCATACATTACGGAGGTGATCCTCTCGGGCATGGAGGCATACATGTCATATTCTTCCTCTCTCACAAATTAGAATAATTTTTTGTTGATAAGCACGCTTGGACATTTTTTTATGACATGGACATGATTTTATACTTATCTCACAAGTGGGGCCAATAAGCGGGCTTCCAGTTCTTAGCTCTCACCTTTAGAACATATATCAACAATACAAAAGGGAGTCAATCAAAACCTTTTCCTTATTGAGTAGGCGACACAGGTACTAAATCCATATTGCCGATTATTATTCCTACAAAGATGTTTTTCTCATATATAACATCATGTAGAATCAGTTCAAGCTATCATTACAATAAATACAAAAATCATCATATATTGTTTCAGGATTAATTAACTAATAATATTTGTTTCCACAGGTTGTGGCTGTGTTGTCAGTGACTGTCCTTCTGTTGCTACCGGTGTGCTGGGCAGGAGCGGAAGACGAACTACCAGCTGATGCTGTCCTGCAGGCCGTCACTCTGTTGCAGACGGCTTCAGGGTCACGTAGATCTTTTGTCAGGAACAACATAGATGCAAGCCAAGATGAAAGCCCAGGAAGTTCAAATATAAGTCCATCCAGGGAAGGAGAGACTGAAGGAAGAATTAGAAACGATCTGTTGCAGGCCACCTTCCAGCCGCAGAAAATCAAGACTCCCTCAAAGAAAGTCAGATCATCCCTACAGAGATTTAATACTTCTCAACTGACACTCAACACCTCTCAACAGAGAGTCAGGACATCCGAACAGAAACTAAACACATCTCGACAGAGACTCAGGACACTCCAAAAGAGACTCAATGCACCCCATCCATCAGTTGTGCCCCAGTCAGAGCTACAGGTGGTGAGGGGTCGTGTGGATACCTCCAGTAATCCTGTCCCAGTAGAGAATCTGGTGGGAGCCGACACATCTAGCAACCGTGGTGGCTCTAGTTCTTCTCGAGGTAATGCCAGAGTTAACTCTAGAAGTGAGGGTAACAATGAAGTCGTGTCCACGACATTCAAGAAAGGACGGCGAGGTCGGGCACGGGTTGTGACTGTGCGCAGACCATTATCCAATACTCAAGCATTATCCAATACTCAAGCATCTGAGGCTGAAGGGAGGATAGGTGGAGATATTGAATTAGAAGACGTCAACCTGAAGAATATACACTCATTGGGTGGATGGGGTAAGCGCTTGTCACCAGCCAGATCAAATTCTCATTCCCTCAAGCCGTTGGACGACACTACTCAACGAGGAGATGACCATGACGAGTTACTGGCAGCAACAACATTTAGACCCAAGATCACTCATAGGCGTAAATCCCCAACATCATCTACCTCAGACACTGTGTCACAACAAATACCAGGTCGAGTAACACCCACCACGAGGAGGGGAAGTAATACCAGAAGACGCTTCCAAACTCCTAGGCCAAGTGGTGTAAATAACGATAACAGAGAGAGTACCGGTACCAACAAACTTCAAGTGACTCGTCCACGCATCACTCGGCCAACCAGACCATTATCACCTGTCAGATCGGGGAATTCTCCTTCAACACGACCCACACAAAATGTTGCATTAGGCCAGAGAGGAACCTCAGTTAAACCATCTGCCATAAATGATGGCCCTCCACATGTTATTGAAGACATTCCAAGAATCCCTCAAGATCTACCAAGTGAAGAAGCTACTAAGAACAGCGAATCAACCAGTCTTATGCACCCTAAGTTAACACTCACCCACAGCACCCCAAAACCTACTCAGTTCCCAACCAATCCTCCAGTCACCTCAAACTTTCTAATACCAAGACCTACTACAATCTTCCCATTCAGTCCTCCTGGAGCCATCACTACCCTCAGCCCGAATGGTCCCATCTTTCAGTCCACTACTCCATCACCTTTTACACCAGGATTTACAAATTTCCCTACCCAATCTCCTTTCACTACCTTTGGACACCCTAGCGGTTCATCATTTGTGAGCTTTTCCCTAAATCACGTACCAGTGTTTCAGAGCTCTCGTGTTCCCTCATCCACACACTCGCCTTTGACTCCAGCATCCTTGTTCCTCACCACCGCCCAGCCACCAGTGACAACATTGTCCTCTGGTTTCGGGTCATCAGCACTTTCCACCCCACGGCCTCCCCTGCTGACATCCCCAGTACCAGCACTATTTTCTCCCTCCGGCATCCCTCAGTTCCTTTCTTCCCAGAATCCTCAAGTCACATCACCAAGACCTCCTGCATCCATCACCTCTCCCAGTCCCTTACTTTCCTCAACTATAGGTTCAGTCCCATTACTTCCACCCAATTTCAATTCGATTTCATCTCCCTCTCCTTTTGCTTTCACTTCTCCTCGACCACTCCTCACTTCTTCCAGACCAAACTCTTTCTCCTCCTCAAGACAACAATCATTCCCAAGCTTTTCTCAGTCTCAGTCCTTCAACACTCCTCAGTCACAATCCTTCCTAGCCCCCAGACCACAATCCATCACCTCAAACCAATCACCTCTCTTTTCATCTTCCTTCCCAACTTCAGCAACACCTCATCCCTCATCTATAACTTCTCCTCAAAGCACAGCATTTAAACAAAACCCCTCGCCTAACCCAACGTCATTTATCTCCACTTTTCATCCTTTCTCTTCAACAACACAGAGACCAATCCAGTTCTCCCCGTCCACTGTTACGCCTCTTCCACCAAGATTTGTCAGCAGGTCGCCTGGGGCCAGAGTGGAAGTACCAACCCCTCAACCTCCACCAATTTCCTCTTTCTCACAGCCATTTGCTCACACCAATACTCAGCGATCTCCATTCCGTGGGTCTTCTACTTTCAGGTCTTCTCAAAATCAAGCTTTCCAGGGAAATGCTATTAATAATAAGTTTGTTAACAGTCCATTTGAAAGGGTTCGACCCCTTCCATCTCAGAGTCAAAATTTCCCTACCCTCCGACCAGTACAGGTAAATTCTAGCCCAACTCTTCCTCCATTTCATGCTGCTCCTCCTCCTTCTCAAGTTGAATCGCCCACATTCATCGTAGGACCCCTAGATCCTTCTCCAACCTCCCCAAGCTTTTCCCCAACTCCTACTCCCTCAAGATTCACCTTACTCCCAGAAAATTTTGATTTTGGGTCTAGACTTCCACCATCATCTACACCAGCAAATATCCTGCCCCCTGGCTTTGAGAACTCCCAGGTTTTATCACGTTCCACTGTGAGGCCACCACTGAGCAACTCCAACATTAACCAAGTTAGCCACAAAAGAGATCCTCCTCCTCATTCACAGAGATTTGATTCGTCTCCTACCACAGCCACCCCACCACCACTTCAAGGTACAGATGACCCATTCGCCTTCCTTAAAATGCAACATGAACTAAACGCAAATGCCCTCCGGAATAGAGGTTCAACACAGACAGGAGTAAACCCTACCAGAGCACCTTTCTTCAGTGTTTTCTCTACCACAAGGCCACCCAGAGCACCCAATCACCCAGTAAATTTTCTAGTGCATAAGACCAAACCAGCTGTCTCAGGAAGATCTCAGTCCACCGCATCATTCCAAAGATTTGATGTTCCTGTACCGCAAGTAACTTCAAGGCCACTGGGGCAACCTCCCTTAGCCATCAACCAAGCAAATTTCCACAACTCAAATATCTTGCCAGGATCAACTCAAAGTCTCACCAGCCCTCAAACAAGTGCAAAATCACAAAGGATTCAGACTCACAGGAATTCTTTCAACAGGAGACCAGCAAGCAACACCATTATTCATCCTTCTAAACCCCAGAACACCAACATCGGGCCACCACAAATCACCAGCACCCTTTCACCGTTCTTTGCCGCATTTGGGCAACCTGCCTTCACAAGGTTTGGCGAGAACACTAACAATAGTCCTCAAGCCAACACACATGGCAGAGGTAATACTGACACAGACTCACCAGGTCTACTAACTGGCAGCAGTCTCTCTAGTTCGCCAACTTCAGGTACCATTCAGACCCAGACTAGAGGCGGTCATACAGGCAGCAGTAGCAACAGACCAAACAGAATACAAACTAATGCACCCCATAATAGAAGTGGTAGTCTTAGTTCTAGGGAAAGAGGGGGGCGTAGCACTACCATAGCCCCCAACACCAACACTAGGACCCTTCAAACCAACACTCAAACAGCAGGTAATAGAGCCAGTGATCAGAGAAACAAATCTAACAGAGGCAAAGTTAGATTTGCAGACAAACTCAGAGATACTGAATTAGGAGATACTACCTTTCATACTCAACAGGGTTCAGTTACCCATGGTGGGACACAGAATACAGGGAGTTCTCAGTCACAGACAAGAAACCAAGGGAGAGGAGGGAGGGACAAGCAGCTACCTTCACCCCCTGTCATACATTTTGGAGGTTTTGTTCCCATGAAGTCGCCTACCCCTAATCCCTCTCTTGTCCTCGCCCCTCCAGCCTCACCCGGCTTCAAGAGGGTTTCAAGTCTCCAGGAGCAGCTCACTCCCCCGCCACAGCGGCAAGCAATCTCCCCTGAACGCCTCAACAGGAACCTACAGGCCTTAAACACACATTCTGGCACCAACAACAATGCCCCTTTTATATTCTCTACCACCACCATACCCCCTAGTGTGACTACCTTCCGAGGCACCTTCAGTTTTCCCTCCTCTCAAGCTACCCACCCACCTAGGTCTAGCAACAACATCCACACACAAAATGAGCCTTTAGTCACCGTAGCTCCCAATACTTTCCTTAATTTAGGGACAATCAGGACACCATCGACAGCACGATCTATCATCGCTCGATCAACGACCGCAGGCACTGTACGACCATCTTTCAACCAACAATTGAAACCAACATTACCTCCTTCCCCTCAACTGAATCAACTGATTACGTCACGACCTCACATTACCCACAATGTGATTCCTACACTTCCTCCACCACCATCCCGCTTAAATATAGCCCAGCCTTCCACAGTACAGCCACAGTTCACAAAACAAAGTGTTACCCCGAGGAGTCGATCTGCTTTACCAATCATTTTAGAGTCCAAGCAGCTCATCCAGCCCAGTAATTCTGCAAGTTCTCCACAACGAAGACCTGCAGCTCAAGATCCTCAGACTGCCAAACCCAGGGGACCAACGGTGGGAGGAACCGATGTAGATAACTCCAGGGCCTTCCATCTCAAAGCACCTCTTTCTGGGAAATCCTTTATCTTCTTCAGGAACGGTGTGAATGAATACAGAGTAGTTTGGGACTAATGGGCAAAGGGGTATGTGGTTCCTGCTGCCTAATAAATCTCTGTCTTTCTCTCTCTCTCTCCCTCTCTCTCTCTACACACACACACACACACACACACACACACACACACACTGGAATTACAATTGTGTCTGCTACCACCAGGGATCGAGATGATGAGTTTATATTGTATAGATTATGTTGGAGTATTCATCATTTTTTCACAGTCCCAACATAAAACGCCTATGATGTTTAGACAAGTTTAGGTATATGAGTTATGCATGTAGTGTACCATTGCTCAAAAAAAGTATCTGAAAAAAATTCGGCAACTGCAATAAGACAAATCGGAGGAAAGTTTCTGGTAAATGGTAGAAGATAAAGCGTGAAGTCTTGTTCATTATGAGAGCCATCGCACCCTATTTTTCAGATTCTTTTTTGAGCAATGGTACAAGTGATAAAATTTAGACGAATACCACATTGCAAGCCAAAAGATAATATCTGATGGCAAAGCTACTGAACACGACTTTGGTTTCTGACTAATAGTACATACATACATACTTCTACATTTTCATACATGCATACATACACTCGCATGTTCAGACATAGATAAGCATACACGCACACAAATAATAAACGCACACAAACAAGCACGTCACGCAATGCACACATACCTCCATATAAACATATCCCTTACATACATAACTCTTACATAAATACCCCTTAGATGAATACATACATACATACATACATACATACCCTTACATACACGCCACATCACCACGTATATACACACATCACAAACCAATAACAGGCACGCTTCATTCAGTATTATTCACACACACACACACACACACACACACACACACACACACACAATCACACCAAGAATTGCATATAGCACCTCGCCCGCACAAGCAAACAAACATCAAACACTTCCATTAAAAACCAAAAACCTACAAACACCATCCAGCCACGATAAAGTTAATCATAAAACCAGATTATACACCAACAAAATATTATAAGTTCGTGCATATCAACACTCTCCTGAATATACACACACAAATGCAGACATCCTCTACACTTATATGAAAACACCCCACTGGATACACACACACACACACACACACACACACACACACACACACACACACACACACATACACACACACACACACACACGTTTTCCTGTCATTGTATTTATGTCTTTAGTGTCTAGTCAAGAGATGCTGGAAGTTGAGCAGCTATTATATATATATATATAAATACACAAATAATTATGGTTACTGTTTGACACAGTGTCTGTTCTATGTTACATTAATTAAGGACCCTGTGATCGTGTATGAGACTTGATGGCTTCTGATTCCTCCTGACTATAAGCCACGAAACAAGCTTCTTCAGTATAGGGGGTGTTTCGTGGCAATGTTTGAAGGACTCGCTAACCTCCAATTTTCTGACTACAACACAGGATTCCTTAATTAGAAATCTGTAAATATTGCTGTCGTGGTGTAATTTTTTTGTATTAATAAAATATGAAACCCAACAAAAATATTCTTAAATTTTTTACCCATGTTATTTGGAAGACTTTTGTAGAGTATATACCTCTCCAAGAACAGCCTAATTATGCCATTAAAAGTACTGATATCTAAAAGTTAATCATTATCAATTCCAGTTATTACATGAGCAGCGACTTGCATCTTACATAATAATATTTGAACTAATTCCAGACGTTTTTAAAATGACCCTGGAAAAGTTATTAATTTGTACAAGTGTTAAGGGGAGAAGATTCTTATGTTGGTGCATTGTAAAGTCTCTAATTCCTCCAAACTATTTCACAAAACAGATCCCCTATTAGTTTTTTGTTTTCTGGTATAGTTATTGGAAGAATCAGTAGCCTTCAAAATTACCAACAAGAGAATCTCGCCTTAAAATCAAGAGATATTTTTCTATATTATCAGATTTTGGACGTAGAGGAAGTTCCAAAGTGACTTGCAATACAGTTTAATCTAATATTTGAAAGCGTAAGCCTTAGAGTTAATGTTACGGTTTTACTTTATTGTACAGTATTCTGACTATTAATGCTATGACAGCCCTTAATTTCATATAGTAAGGATATGGCACCTTACGTTTTCTGTCATGTTTAACTCCAGACTATTTTAATTAAAGGCCGTGTGAGCGTGTATGAGACCTGGTGGCTTCTGATTCCTCCTGATTATGCTACGAAACAAGCTCATTCAATGTAGGTGGTGTGTTTCGTGGCAATGTTTGAAGGATCCACTAGCCTCCAATTTTCTTACTACATTGCTGGGTCCCTTAAAGGCTTGATTAAGTAAGTGAAGAGCAAATACAGGACGCGAGATAAACATAAGCTGCCATGGAAAGGTTCTGACAGAATTATTGTGAGATTAATGACTGATATTACATGTGTGTTGTGTGCTTCGGATGTAGAGCAAAAAGAGAATATATGTAATATTATATATATAAATATATATATATGGAAAGAATAGTGATAATGTAATTGAGATGCGAATAGTGATTGATTGATTGATTGATACTGGGGGCCGCAACAGTGAGGTTATATAGCGCCAGAAGATGGTGATAGAGAGGTGAGACAGCAAGCAGGAAGGAAATAGAAAGAAGAGTTGATGCAAATAGTGAGGAAGCTACTGTCTTATTAAGTTAAGCAGTCAACGAAAACACCAACTACCATATTTATCTAGTATAATTTTATTTAAAGGTTTTATGAGCTTACCGACATACGTACCGGTACATAATTACATATATACTTTTGATATTTAGTTAATGCCTTATCAATGCAAAAAAATAAATGACCCCTATTGACACACACACACACACACAGGTTAGGTAAGTCAGTTGTTATGACACATTAAGGTGAAGGAGATATACAGTGTTGGTAAATCTGGAGTAACTGATTCCTACAAATAGTCTAAGCAACAGACCACCATTATATTTGTTTATCTGGTCCTGTTATCTGACATACTTTGGAGGAATCAAGGCGCTCCAGTATACCATGTGTAAATCTTTCACCTAACTGGGCCATGCAGAAGAAAGAGAGTTGTACCGTAATTATTAAGGACCCTGTGATCGTGTATCAGAATAAATTGGAGGCTTCTGATTCCTCCTGACTATGCCATGAAACAAGCTCCTTCCATATACAGTAGGTGTGTGTGTTTCGTGGCAATATTTGAAGTCTTATTTCCCTCCAAGTTTCTGACTATATATCAGGGTCCCTTAAGGTTACTTAAATGGATAATTGATGGTGGATAAATGATGTTGTCGTGAAATTAATACCAATAAAAATATATATATATAATAGGAAAACAATGGTAACTATATTAATAAAAAGGAGAACAGGGACAACAATGATAATAACGTGAATATCAAAGAAAGAAAATAACTATAATAACATAATAATAATATAATAAGTATTGATAAAGGTAACCGAACCCTACCTAACCCAACCTAACCTAACCAGTAGTGCGCCGGCGCAGATAATCGCAATAGTAGCAAATAATAATAATAATAATAATAATAATGTAGAGGACCCACAAAACGTCAATCCTTTACATTTAAGTCTCCCATTGCTAACTGCTTGCTATACCAGTTTTCTGTCATGTGCCTGGAGCAAAGAAGAAAGCGAGGAAAATGGATAAATTCAGCAGAAACCCAAGAATTTATCAGAAACCCAAGAATTTAAAAAAAAAAATAAAAAAAAAAAAAAAATAACAGAAACCCAAGAATTTAACAGAAACTCAAGAATTTAACACAAGCCCAAGAATTTAACAGAAACCTAAGAATTTAACAGAAAACCAAGAATTTATCAGAAAACCAAGAATTTAACAGACAATCAAGAATTTAACAGAAAACCAAGAATTTAACAGAAAACCAAGAATTTATCAGAAACTCAAGAATTTTACAGAAACCCAAGAATTTTACAGACTCAGGAATTTAACAGAAACCATCTTCAAAGAATGTTTCGAAAGATATTGTTGTGGGGAGAAGCAGGTTTATTTATTTATCTATTTATTTATTATTTATTTATTATCTAATTAAGTGTTTGTTTTTATTTCACTTGCATGTTGAAGGAAGAGGAAAAGTGGTTGGTAAGGAAAGAGAATGTGAGTGGCAGAGGAAAAGTGGTTGGTAAGGAAAGAGAATGTGAGTGGCAGAGGAAGAGTGGTTGGTAAGGAAAGAGAATGTGAGTGGCAGAGGAAGAGTGGCTGGTGAGTGAAGAGAAGGTGAGTGGCATTAGTTGAAAGCCAGGAGAATGATAGACGTTGACAGAGAACCGAGTGAATGTTTTCCCACGAGACGATAATACTCAACGTCATCAAGGTGGGAGAGGACTTTTAACAGAACGTACAGTTGACGACACATAAAACAGACACACCTGAAACGGGGGGCTCCTCATTGTGCATATAATTATAGGGTGTAGGAGAAGACGCTGTGTGTAGAGTCGAGTCCTATATAAAGTCCTAAGTCTTTATAAGTCCTATAAGCCAAGTTCGCATTCTATAAAGTTCTAAGCTTTATAAAGTGGGCTCCGTTTGAAGTGTGTCTGTTTCATTTCGTGTGGCCGCAACAGTGCATCTAGAAACAAAAATATAGTGTGTACAGTCACGAGCATTAATAGGTATTCAGGTGTGCTTCGAATACCTAGAGACTGTAAATAAAATAAATGCACAATAAGATCTCCATTGGAATTAGTTCGTTGGTGAATTGGACTGTTCAAAGCTTCAACCAAAACTGTATACTTATTAGTGCTCGTGACCGTACATGTAGTCTGGGATATATAACTAAGCAAAATGAAGAAAATATAATTATACCCTTAGTCCATGAGCCAGGACCCCAAATTTCGGCACCGGTACCATCTTGGGGGAATAATTCTCATGGTGATTTTTGGTAAGATATACACCCCTAGTATTAAAAAAAGTATGATAGCATTGCAGCTTTCTATGTGTTATAACTTGATTTATACCCCTATGTCAAAATTATCACTGTAGTGTTATAAAATGCATGATAGCACACATAAAGCCACCACTTGTACAATGCTATCATAATTTTTCTTACTCAGGAGATGTTTTCCTTGCCAAAAATCACTATGAGCATTATTCCCTTCAGATGTTACGATCAACCCTACTGGCTCACCGACTATATGGGGCTCGAGAAAGAAGAAAGTGATTGAGAGGTGGGACAGTAAATACAAAAGGTAACAGATGAGAAAAAGAGGGGACAGTTAGATAATTGAAAGTCCCAACCAATGAATGTAATGCAAAACTGCTATAGCCACTCGACCACGCCCGCACTTAGTGAAGGAGAGATTCTTTTGTTGGTGAATTGGAAGGTCTGTGATTCCTCCAAACTATGCCCCGAAACATATATCCTATTGAAGTACCAATGAGGGCGTCTGTTTTCTGGTTTAGTTAGGAGGAATCAATAGCCTTCCAATTTACCAACAAGAGAATAATTTCCCCTTAAAGAGTCAGACTACCTGGTTCTTACCCCAACGAGAGGTAAAACCGCCGGCACTACGCTCTGAGGTGGTTATAATTTGCAGTATGAACAATGTCGTATTAATTAACATTATATACATATTCTAAGCCCTTCATTCGTGAAATTTGACTACTATCTGGAGTAAATAAACGCGAAATGGTTGCTACATTAATTTTTGCACTCATTGGCTACACAACGAACATATGTATACGAAAATGTATTAGTAGCAGTGAAGTAGCCCTCAACTTCCCACCTCTAACGTCGTCTCAATAAGGTTGCCACTAGGCTACTCAAAACACAGCCCTGGTGGAGGACCGACGAACTAAGTTAACGTATAATAAATATACACTTCCCATCTCCAGTTATACGTACAGTACACATAAAGATCGGTAATGGCATCCCTCTAACCTTGACATCATATGGTTTACAAAAACAAGGGAACAATTTTATCGGTACTTTTCATACAGCCTTAAAAAACGTTAAGAGATATTTTTTTAACTGATACACAGCAGCAGCAACAACAACACCTGCCTCCCATCACCCATTATTATCACTCCTGGGAACCAAGAAGTGAGTCTCTGCTAACATAACGTTGTTGTCTTCACGCAACGTATGGTTTGGCTGAGATTTTTATGAGTTTAAGTACAGTGTTGGTAAATCTGAAGCAACTGATTCCTGCAAACTACAGTATTCCAAGCAACAGAACACCATTATTCTTTTCATATGGTCCTGTTTCCTGGCATACTTTGGAGGAATCATGGCAATCCAATGTAACAAAAGTGAATTGCCCCCTTAAAAGCTATGGTTCTCGCGCCTTAATGACTGACAACAGAGAAGGTGACATTATGGCATCTTAACACTTTACTGAGTGTACTTTCACTTTATATTAAGTACTTTCACTACTTGCTACCCGTTGGTAATAATGATGATAACTATAATAATATTATCATTAATACCCGGTAGTAATAATAATAATACTGTAATAATAAAACTGTAATAATAAAACTGTAATAATAATACCCGTATAAGTAGTAATAATAATAATAATAATAATAATAATAATATAAAGAAAATTATCTTAGTTATAGAAAAACACACAAAATATAACCATTTTACATTCAAATTAATAAAATGGCACTGTAGGCTAATGATAAAAACTTTATTAATCAATATTAGCCTGCATCTGTTGCAATTTTGCTATCACTATTATTATGCATAGTTAATATTAAATTATTCCTCAAGTGTTACGTATCAACAAAACCAAAACTTTCCTTCAACACTCCCCTGTGTTTATCTGGTAGTACTCACCCAAGCCACTACGTATTAAAGACCATTAAGGGGGAAATTTTGTGTTGGTAAATCTGGAGCAACTAAATCCTTCAAACTATTCCAAGCAACAGAACACCATTACTTTTGCTCTTCTGGTCCTGTTTCCTAGCATACTTTGGAGGAATCAAGGCACTCCAATGTACCAAAAACGAATTTCCTCCTTAAGGGACCTTGTGACCGTGTATGAGACCTGCTGATGGCTTCTGATTCCTCCTGACTATGCCACGAAACAAGCTCCTTTAAATGTAGGTGGTGTTTTGTGGTAATGTTTGAAGGACTCTCTAACCTCAATGTTCTGACTACATCATAGAGGAACGTTTGTTGTGGCCGAGCTGGAGTCAACTTCTAATAAGCCCTCTTAATGTAAGTAAAAACAAATCACCTATTCATGTTAGTCTGAAGTGTTCGGTTTTCTAGAGTAGTTTAGAGAAATCAGTTAGCAGTAGCCCTCATATAATTCACCCTCTCCCCCCAAAAAAGAAATAATAATAATAACAGTAAAAATAATAATATTAATCCCCGTAAGAACTCCATTACTGTCCGTATCCACCCAAAAGCCAACAAAACACACGTTAACCACCGCTACCCACACGCTACTCTCGGTTTCTCACGTAGACAAGGATACAACAAAAACCCGGCTATACTACAATTATTTTCCTTTACTTGGCGAAAATGTGCCGGCTCCCTCACTGAATGTCTTGGCTCTTTTTTTTTTTTTTTCTGTCAATGTAATGACTTTTTTAGACAAACTACTCCTAAGATTTACACAGCTAGGTATTAATCTGCAATTTACATACCGTACTCACTGCATGAGATGTAAGCGAAACGTGTGTCTAAAGTTATAGGTCATAATTATTACCTCGATTAAGAGAGAGAGAGAGAGAGAGAGAGAGAGAGAGAGACTTCACTACAGATATCACAAGGTGCCTTTCCTCTCCGGATGGTTGGGGTAAGTAATATGACCCTCGAAAACAAGTAAAAATCTCGTGTCCACTATAGAAGTCAAATGTAATCGCTTGGTCTGTGGTTTAGTATACGCAAAATTGTCATCATCCTTCCAGTTCCAACTACAATCAGGTTTGTCGTGTGAAAAAAATAGTAGACAATTGACTGAGGATGAAATAAGGTATGGTATGATGAGGGAGAAGGTGCATGAGAAGTGGGACAGCTTACAAGAAGGATATAGAAGGAAAGGAGGGACAACTTAAGGGACCCGGTGATGTAGTCAGAAAATTGAAGATAAACGAGTCCTTCAAATATTGCCATGAAACACCCACACCTACAGTATAAGGAAGGAGGTTGTTTCGTGGCATGGTTTGGTGGAATCAGAAGCCTCCCTTTTTATACACGATCACGGGGTCCTCAAGGAGAAAAGTCAACAAAAATTCTACGTATCATTACAGTATATACTTTGGTGATAATGAACACGACCTTAGAATATAACTAATTGTACACGTGGCATCCTTCACATTTTCTCCTTCATTCCTCTGGTGTTTCATCCTTGCATAGGCAGGCTTGGGTTTCATATTTATAGTTATATCTCAGTCAGTCAGGGGGAACCATTCATTATTCCCGAGTCAGATTGTTAAGAAGGGCAAAAGGGTCGGTGAACTTTGAAGCCTACTCATTCCTTCAAACCATACTAAGCAACATGCTATCTCCAGAAAGTTGATAATCATATTTTTATCAGTTTATGTATATATCTATCTATATCTGTCTGCATCTGTATCTATATGCATGTATCTATCTATATCTGTCAGTAACTGTATCCATATTTATGTATCCATCTATATAAATTAGTAGCTGTTTTTCTATTTATGTATCTATCTATTTATTTTAGTAGCTGTATTTATATTTATGTATCTATCTATTTATTTTAGTAGCTGTATTTATATTTATTTATCTATCTTCATTTATCAGTAGGTGTATCCATATTTACGTATCTATCTATTTCTATCCGTTTCATTCTTTTTATAGATTTGTTACTATGTGAGTTGTGCTGAGAGAACAACTATCTTTACAACACCTGACATACTAGTAAACATCAAGCAATCTCTCAGAACATAGATGACGTACGAGTTGCTGTCGAATGGGGAATGGTATATTATAATTTTGGTACATTAGAGCGACTTGATTCCTCCAAAGTATACTGCTGGCGGGGAAACAGGACCAGATATACAAAATTAATGATGTTGTCCTGTTGCTTGAAATTGTATGGAGGAATCAGTTACTCCGGATTTACCAACACTGTACTGTACCCCCAAAACCAGAGATTATTTTGTTGGTTGATGAATCAGAGACCTTCCAATAATTATTGGAAGGTCTCTGATTTTTCCAAACTATGCCAAGAAACAGATCCCTTATTAGTACCACTGAGGGCGTTTGTTTTCTGGCACAGTGTGGAGGAATCAGTAGCCTTCCAATTCATCAACAAGAGAATCTCCCCTAAAATGGTTGATGCGTCATTATTGTCATTTTATTTCGGGCTGACAATAAGTATCCACAAAAATTTGAAAATCTACACAGTATGTTTATGTTTTCTTTCTTTATTTTTTATTTTTTCCACCTTCAGACCTAGACTACACACACACACACAGATGCTCGCTCGTAAAGACATGCAAAGCTGTGGTAGCCTAACCAGGTGTGGGCAATAAACCAACTGTTATGATACAAGCGAGGACGTTTTTATGACTACTGCCAACTTTTTAGGTTCGTGTAATGAAATGTATATATGGATAAAAAAAAATACAAAAAGAAATTAACTAAGGCTATTCAAATATCCAGTGTTTAATTAAGATATGTGTCAGCTGGTGTACTGTACTGTATACTGTAGTTTCCATCTCATGTAAAGACTCAAATGGTGAACACGTAGTTAGGTTTCGTTTTTCTATAATACTCATAAGGAATCTAGGCTTTATGTATGTACAGTCAGTCTCAGGTGTTCATACACACGCTGTTGTTTTCGAGGGTTTCAAACACATAGATAATTAATGAAAGACTACGTAACTGCAATACAACATTATTATTAGGTTTGGTGTTTTTCAATCACTGAGTCACTTGGTAGATCATTCATTGCAGTACTTCCAGAATAATGAATGACCTCTCTTTTCATATATATAGTCTGTGTAAGAATTCATGTGGCCAACTGTACATCACCACTGAGCTAAATGACTGTGTTGTAAGTACATTTAAGGGGATATATAGCCCATCCTTTTGGGTGGTAAATCTGGAGCAAATGATTCCTCCAAACTATTCCAGGCAACAGGATACCATTATTTTTCTTTATCTGGATCTGTTTCTTGGCATATTTTGGAGGAATCAAGGCGCTCCAATCTATCAAAAGTATACATGCATGCTGTGAGGAAATGAAAGGTTACTACTTCCTCCAAACTATGCTACGAAACAAATTCCCGATTTGATAAGTTGAGTTTGCCTGTTACCTTGCATAGTTTGGGTCAAGAGCCCTGTGATCCTGTATGAAAATTGGAGGCTTCTGAATCCTCCTGACTATGCCGCGAAACAAGCTCCTTCCCTATAGGTGGCGTTTCGTGGCAATATTTGAAGGACTCATTTATATCCAATTTTTTTACATCACAGGGTCCCTTAATCATAAACCCTCCAATTCGTCCACAAGAGATGTCCCTCTTTAAATATACCGTAATCAGTGAAGTAAGAAGGACGGACAAGTCAGCTGTAAATATTTATCAGTCCCTACCAACACCAAACAACAACAACAACAACAACAACAATAATAATAATAATAAAGACATAAAAAAACAGCAACAATAAGCATATAACAATAGCAAATAAATGATCAACAACAAAACAAGGAAATGCAATAACAGAATAGACATGACAATAACGGCAACAACAATAGACCTATAATAATAATAATAATAATAATAAACACAATCTTCTTTCCTGCTGATAAACTTTTCTGATATCTCCTTTCAGTCCATTGGGGGAAGTCCATGTGTGTGAGAGAGAGAGAGAGAGAGAGAGAGAGAGAGAGAGAGAGAGAGAGAGAGAGAGAGAGAGTAAGTGAGGGAGAGAGAGAGAGAGTAAGTGAGGGAGAGAGAGAGGTAGAAAAGGAAGGGAGGGAGAGAGAGAGGTAGAAAAGGAAGGGAGGGAGGTAGGTAGATAGAGAGAGAGTGAGTGATTGAGGGAGAGAAATATGTAGGGAGAGAGGGTTGATGACCTACTGTATACATTCACATGTTGTTGTCAGTGGATGGAAAGTAAGTATCGATTCACCATCTGTCAATACCGTGTAACATAATATTATCTTTAGGCTTATCTGTACATATATCTATCATAACAGGACCTACAGTATATTATTACAAGCCGAGATTATATTTTATACAAGCGTAGATTTTATTTTATACAAGTCTATATTTATAATCATACAGGCCTATCATTTTTTTAAGCCTATATGTTGACGAGCTGTTAAGGTGAGATTCTTTTATTGGTGAATTGGAAGCTGATTCCTCCAAACTATGCCCAGAAACAGATCCCTTATTAAATAGTACCAATGTGGGCGTCTGTTTTCTGGTATAGTTAGGAGGAATCAGTAGTCTCCCAATTTACCAACAACAGAATCTCCCCTAAAGGACTCCAGTGATGCAGTCAGAAAATTGGAGGTTAGTGAGTCCTTCAATCATGGCCACGAAACACCACCTACACTAAAGAGGCTTGTTTCACGGCATAGTCAGGAGGAATCAGAAGCCACCAGGTCTCATACACAATCACAGGGTCCCTTATAATTCTAGAGTTTTTATATAAGGTCATTACACTTTGAACACAATAGAGGTCACCAAAAATAATTCCTCCAATGTATACTGAGGAACAGAACAAATAGAGGAATATAAAAGTGTCTGTTTCTTGGCACAGTTTGGAGGAACGCGTCGTGTCTCGAAATTGGTTTAGTTACTGTACAGTCACGATCAAAAGTCCTGTCTCTGCATGGTGAATGAAGGTGAACCATTTGAGTGAATCTTATGAACCAATATTATTACACAGACCAATGGCAATGGTTTCACATGATTTATCGAGGCCGTTTCATTCGAAGTTACTGACAGGAGAATTGAACGTGACTGTACATTAGCCCCTTTAATTTGTAGCAGCAAAAAAAAAAAAAAAAAAAAAAAAAAAAAAAAAAAAAAATTAACCTATGACATTTTACAAGGCCACGAGGTTATTGAGTGAAGTTTCGAGGTGTTGGATGTGCCTGTTAAATGTGCTAATGGGTAGTACAGTGTTGGTAAATCTGGAACAATTGATTCCTCCAAACAATTCTAAGCAACAGGATACCATTATTCTTGTTAGCCTGGTCCTATTTCCTGGCATACTTTGGAGGAATCAAGACGCTCCAATGTACCAAAAGTGTATTATTACCCCCTTAAGGACCCTGTGCTCGTGTATGATAACAATGCCACGAAACAAGCTCCTTCCATATAGGTGGTGTTTCGTGGCAATATTTGAAGGACTCATTTATCTCCCATATTCTTACTACATCACAGGGTCCCTTAAGTACTAGTTTGAGATAGTGGAGCCTTACTACGTTGTTGGTTAGTTCCTATCTGTCTCGCTAGATGACGACACTTTATTTATACACGTCACTGTCTTACACATTCCCCACCCGTTTTTACAGTACCCGGATATTGTGAAGTCTGAGAACGGGGAAAATCGGTACGGTAGTTTGATTAGAAGAAGGTGGAATAATGTGCCCGTGTAATGCTACCTGGTGTACTCATCAAATGAAATAGCATTATATAATTATAGTCAGCTTGGGAAATGGAAATACCCTCTCTCTCTCTCTCTCTCTCTCTCTCACACTTGTACGATAAGTAAAATAAGTTGTTTTTTTCCGAAGATGAATTTGGTTTGTCAATGTTTCAGTACTATAATGCTCCAATGAAAAAAAGTTGTCATATATAAACCTACAATGAAGCTGGAATCAACATACATACAAATATTTAACTGAGGTTCATGTTTCTTTTTTTAGGGGAAATTTTACGTACCGGTATTTACAAATATATTTTTCCTAGTATCATTATCTATTTATGTACTTTTTATTCATTTATTATTTCCAGTGTTCACTTTTATTCACGTATTTACTTATCTATTATTTACACTTATAACCCGCTTAGCCTCCTCGTTGAATTATTTTATTTTTATTTTTTCCCTCATATTAATTTCCTCCTGATTTTGATGGTTAAATGAATCGTCAGCATAATTACATATACATACGTGTTGTGTACGAAAAACCATAGTGACGATGCCGTGCTAATCAGTATGACACAAAGGACGATTGTTTTGAATATATAAATGTGAGGGGGAAAGGACCTGACAAGTGTTGGTGTGTAAAGTTGGCCACATGAATTCTTACACAGGCTATATGAAAAGAGAGGTTATTATTCTGAAAGTACAGCAATGAATGGTCTACCAAGTGACTCAGTGATTACAAAACATCAAACTTAATAATAATGTTGTATTGCAGTTACGTAGTCTTTCATTTTCTAGAGCCTCGACGTCTCCAACAATATTAGGGCCGTATTCAAGAACATCCGTGGTGCATACGATGGTGTGGTACTGTACGACGGCTCTGTTGTTTGTCTATGGAGCCATCGTATCGGTACCACACCATCGTATGTACCAAAAACGTTCTTGAATATGACCCTTAGTTTTACATGGGATAAGAGAGGCATTTCTTGTGTATTGTGTTTTGTCTTTTGTGTATTGCATAAGAGGTATTTTATGTATTGTGTTTTGTCTTTTGTGTATTGCATAAGAGGTATTTTATGTATTGTGTTTTGTCTTTTGTGTATAGCATAAGAGGTATTTTATTTCCCAGGCTTGCGTTCGTTTTCGTATCAGTGACATCAGCGAGTAACGTTAGATTTTCGTATGCTTGTGCAATGTGTAAATTTGTAGTGGCTGACTGAATACATGAGGTGTGAGGCTATACGTACGATTTTCTTATACTTTTGTTAGTTTGGTTGGTAAGGAGCAGCTGTCAAAACTCTCAGTATCCCCTGTGTGTGGGTGTATATAATGAACAACACTTCCTTCTCCCTCCCCCATCCATGTAACCAACAAGCCACGCTCATTATTGCTTTATGATTATCACACACACACACACACACATATTTCTTGATACATCCTCTCACACTCATTGCTATATTGTGTGTGTGTGTGTGTGTATGTATGAATATTGGGCAAAATCTATAATGTATGTATGTATGTATGTTATGTATGTGCAGCATCTACAGTATGTATGTATGTACAGTGACACAGGATATGTATGTACAGTAACACAGGATAATATCATCACAAGTTCCGATATCCATGCATTACATTGGTTTGATATTCCAGATGTAAAAGTCTACGAACGTGAGAGTGAAAAGAAAATTAGCCTGTAGAGTTTGTAAGTTCTCACACACGTCCCATAAAAATTAGAGACAGCAATAGAACCACATTGTATACCGACACTTTCTCTTATTTACCAACTCCTCCGTACACAAGAGTGAAGGACATGTACTATCAAAGACAAAACGATTGTCCAATGATTTGATATAACTTGTGAAACATAATGAAAACCCCACCACAGTAATAGAAATAGAAGGCAAGGGGGAACCAGTTGAAGAATTAAAATTAAGTGACACAAGGACTGAAGAGGCGCAACATTACTTGGATAAAGAATTCAGGGGGTCGTCTCGTCTCGGTTAATTACAGGGTTATTCTTTCCTCCAAACAATGCCACAAAACGTATTCCCTACTCGTACAGTGAGGCAGTCCGTTTCCTGGCATAGTTTGGAGGAGTAGCTAACCCTCCAGTTCGACCCAAATTGATACTAGTGTTAGGCTGGTCGGGTGGTTAGTTGGTCAGTTGGTTGGGTGTGTCCGTGGTCGGCTGGTAGGGTGGTTAGTTGGTAGGGTGGTCAGTTGATAGGGTGGTCGGTTTGTCGGGTGGTTAGTTGGTCGGGTGGTTAGTTGGTCGGGTGGTCGGTTTGTCGGATGGTCAGGTGGTCATTATTGAGGTCACCACTACGGTCGGAAACATATGGTGGCACTGAATTGATTGCTCATTGTTTTTGTATGTTGTGGAGTGACTGGCGCTTGGTGAGGTAGGCACGGAGTTGGCTACAAGTCAGTTTATTCAGCCAGCCAGCAGCCAGCCAGCAAGTAAGCCAGCTAGCCAGCCAGTCAGCTCGCCAGCCCACCAGCCAGCCAGTCAGCCAGCCTTCTAAACTCTAAAGCATCAATACATCCAGTCATCAAACATTCCACACATGTTTACAAGCGGGCAGAGATTGTTGTGTATATATGAGAGAGAGAGAGAGAGAGAGAGAGAGAGAGAGAGAGAGAGAGAGAGAGAGAGAGAGAGAGAGAGAGAGAGAGAGAGAGAGAGAGAGAGAGAGAGAGAGAGAGAGAGAGAGAGAGAGAGAGAGAGTGTGTGTGTGTGTGTGTGTGTGTGTGTGTGTGTGTGTATTGGTAATGTCTACGAGGTCGGTACGGCATTAAATTTTATGCCTAGCAACGTAAAGTTACATTTAAAAAAATATTCTCATCAGCCAGCAGGAGCCACGTACTGAACCACACAGCTGCATCCGTTCCCACACCCACTTAGCCAGGGGTAACAAGGGGTATACTGATGCCAAGTTAGAGGGTTTTTTATTAGTCGTATATCTTTGAGTTTTGAGGAACGGTTAGGAAAAAGAATGATGATATTTTTTTCCTGTCACACACACAAAAATAATATAGATATATATATACTCGTCACTATTTGTTGTATGAGTTCAAAGAGTGTTCACAGACATCGAATGGTTACAATAATAGGATTAGACAAAGAGGCTAAATTTGGAACCTTTTAGTATCATGCCTGGGAGAGCATATTGTGTTTGGTGCATTTCCCACGGTATCGTACATAACGAGTTGCTACCTAGAATATGTAGCCAAGCGCCAATATTAAAAAATGAATTAATAGACTAGAAATTAAATACAAAATTGATTGTCTATACCCATCTTACATCTCGCCAAAGTGTTAATGAGAATGAAGATGAAACGAGAAAACTTAAACGTAAAGTATATGCACTCAAACATTAGCAAAAATTAAGAGGCTGGTCTGTACAGGAGGAAGAGAGAAGGCTTTGTACAGTACCACAAGGGAAAAGGGAGACAAAGACGAGTCATAGCAAACACAAAAGAGGAAAAAGAAAGAAAGGAAGGGCAGCTGAAGAGGAAAAAGAAAGAAAAGAGGGACAGTTGAAGAGGAAAAAGAAAGAAAAGAGGGACAGCTGAAGAGGAAAAGGAAAGAAAGGAGGGACAGTTGAAGAGGAAAAAGAAAGAAAGGAGGGACAGCTGAAGAGGAAAGAATTGACTTGTGGGTGGGGCCGAATGGACATCAAAACCCATAAGTGGAGATTCTCTTGTTGGTAAATTGGAAGGCTATTGATTCCTCCTAATTAAACCAGAAAACAGACGCCCTCAGTGGTGGTACTAATAGGGAATCTGTTTCGTGGCATAGTTTGGAGGAATCAGAGACCTTCCAATTCACCAACAAGAGATATTTCCCCTTAAAGTTTTCCCCATATCTTTGTCCCCCAACGGGCTTTAATTACGAGGTGGAAACGCGGATACAGATAAAGAAAGAGTATTTGGCGTTTGGTTACTTAATGCCTGGCAGAGGTTCACAGAGATAGGGTATACACATTATATATATAAACTGGTGTCCGGGTTGTGTGGATCATCGCTACTGTGACCTGTTACAACCATGAAACTTCTCTTCCTTCTGGCGTGTGTCGGGGCCGCCTTGGCTTCAGGTACAGTGCATATTATTTTATTACAATGGGAATTACAGTGCATATTATATTATTACAATGGGAATTACAGTGCATATTATATTATTACAATCGGAATTACTACTAGTAGGGGAAGTATTCCTAGTCATCAGAGCTTGCTAGGATTTTACACACACAAAATAATCTGTATAATCGGGTAAAGTAATCCCGATCGAAATTGTGGTATTATTAGTCAGTTTCCACGTCCTATCATCTGGTTCAGTAGAAATAAGTACAGGCTGTAGTGGATTTTACATTATCGGTGGTGCGTCAGTCCTTCGTTCTTGTTGAGGAATATGACCTTAGATAGTAACTTTGGATAGTACCACGCCCAGACGGAGTTTTGACAGGATGGCGAGGATGGGGATGGTCTCGGGAAATTAGTAACTGGGGATCTGTTGTTTGGTGACATAGTTTGGAAGATTAAAGAGTCTCATTTTATGGGAATCAGGTCCATATATCAAACGGTAGGAAATAATGAAAATAGATAACGCAACAATTTTGGTTACAATATCTTCACTGGTGGCCTAGTCTTGAGTAGGCCTACACTTGACAGTCCTCTCCAGTCCCATGCAAGACAAGTTTTCTCTAATGTGGAAAGTTACAAGTAAGAAATGGCTTCCGTGTTAGCTTGCTGCTGTCACGGGTTAACTCTGTGGTGGGCCTGTGTGGTAGGGCTGTTTGGTGGGCCTGTGTGGTAGGGCTGTTTGGTGGGCCTGTGTGGTAGGGCTGTTTGGTGGGCCTGTGTGGTAGGGCTGTTTGGTGGGTCTGTGTGGTGGGTCTGTGTGGTGGGCCTGGTTTGTGGGTCTGTGTGGTGGGCCTGGTTTGTGGGTCTGTGTGATGGGCCTGGTTGGTGGGCCTGGTTGGTGGGCCTGTGTAGTAGGCCTGTGTGGTGGGCCTGTGTAGTAGGTCTGTGTGGTAGGTCTGTGTGGTGGGCCTGTCTGGTGGGTCTGTGTGGTGGGCATAGACTCAAATTTCATCCATATGGTCGCAAAGTCGAAGTTGTAGAGCGTCAACACTGTGGGAGGAGGAGGTTTGGCAATCCTCTTAAGGGACCCTGTGATGTTTTCAGGAAATTGGAAGTAAATGAGTCCTTCAAATATTGACGCGAAACACCACCCATATGGAAGGAGTTTTGTTTCGTGTCATAGTCAGGAGGAATCAGAAGCCTCCAAATTCTCATACAATCATGATCACAGGATCCTTATATACTTCACTTGGACTAATAATATGGTCAACAACGATCTAATTTGGTGGATTCGTTTCCATTGCCCATTACTGCGAATCAGGATGGGATGCAAAGGGAAGAAGAGAGAGTTGATCCTAAACTTTCCACGCCGTAACAACACATTCTGTACTTTACCTGACTAAATATTTTCACACAGTACGAACATCACTTTGAAATAACAGATGATGATATTCCATGTTTTCTTAAAAAATAATAAATAGGTGGTGATGTTCCACGACTCCTTAAAAATCTCGTGCCTTTAATTCCTGACAATAAATAACAGAGAGGATGCTTTCGTCCAAATAGCAATGGTAATGTCAAGATCTAGAATAAATTTTGGTTAATGTCATCACGATTCGTAACTGTATAAACGATACAAGCGTCGCCTGACCTGTATGATAATAAACTGTGATATTCATGTTAAATAAGAGGAAGTTCTCATGTTGGTAAATTGGAGGGTTACTGATTCCTCCAAATAATGCCAGGAAACAGACCACCTTAATGTTACCAATAAAGGATCTGTTTCGTGGCATAGTTTAGAGGAATCCGAGACCTTTCAATTCACCAACGAAAAAAATCTCCCCTTACAGTGTTGGTAAATCAGGTGACTCGCACATTACACTCTCATAAATATAGTAAGTCAACTCCCCAATTGGTTGTTAAGTGGGAGAATATCTTGTTGGTATATTGGAGGCTACCACACCCACTCCCCAGAATTCCCCACCCCCACCTCCCACACCCACTCCCCCGAATTCCCCACACCCACTCCCCCGAATTCCCCACCACTACCTCCCACACCCACTCCCCCGAATCCCCCAACCCAACCTCCCACACCCACTCCCCCGAATCCCCCACCCCCACCTCCCACACCCACTCCCCCAAATTCCCCCACCCCCACCTCCCACACCCAACTCCCTCCACCACACCCTAACAGGAAGGAATTTCTCCCATGATTTGCAGAAAATATCGCTGACAAACGCTACATCACTAATAACGTAGACGGTAAACACCACACTGCTTAAGGGGATAGTATACTTTTGAGAGACTGGAGTACCATGATTCCTCCAAAGTATGCCAGGAAACAGACCCACATGAAGAAAGATAATGGTATCCTGTTGGCTGAAATAGTTTGGAGGAATTATTTGCTCCAGATTAAATATTACCACCCAAAACAATGTGCTATTCATCCCCTTAAGGTCCCTATGATTGTGTATGAGGACTGGATGCTTCTGATTCCTCCTGACTGTGCCACGAAACAAGCTCCTTCCCCTATAGGTGGGTGTTTCGTGGCAATATTAGAAGGACTCATTTACCTCCAATTTTCTGACAATATCACAGGGTCTCTTAAGGGGAGATTCTCTAGTTGGTAAATTGGAAGGCTACTGATTCCTCCAAACTATACCAGGAAACAGACACGCTCAATAGTACAAATAGGATCTTCTGTGTCGTGGCATAGTTTGGAGGAATCAGAGACCTTCCATTTCACCAACAAGAGAATCTCCCCTCAACACGGAAGTCCAGATGCAGCCTACACACTCTGTCTCTCCACCAACGGGATACGACGACAACAACAACAAAAACGACAACAAAAACATCAACAGCAAAACAAAAACAACGACAACAGTAAAAAGAAAAAGTAAAACAAAACAAAAAAAGCAAAAAAACAAAAACAATGACAACAGTAAAAGGTGGAAAACAAAAGAAAACAAAAATAAATTAAAAGCATCAACAAAAAAACAATCAACAGCAAAAAAACAAAAACAACAATAACGACGACAACAACAAGATTATCACTGCGGGGTGGGGGGAGGGGGGGGGGAATCAAGGGTAAATTTAGGTGCCTATTGAAGGAGGATATACGAGTTCTATTATTATTGTTTTCACTGACAACAACATAAAGGACTGAGATGATATTTATTTTAGAAACCTGTTGCCAGAGGAAATTTTTAGAGGGTCATTAACCAGCTGTTCCCCAGATGGTTAATTAAGGGACCCTGTGATGTAGCCGGAAAATTGGAGGTTAGCGAGTCCTTCAAATATTGCCACGAAACACACACACCTGTATTGAAGGAGCTTGTTTCGTGGCATAGTCTGGAGGAATCAGAAGCCACCGAGTCTCATAAGCGATCACAGGGTCCTTAACAAGAGCTACGGTCTCTTATATACGTAGGGAGGATATAGAAGATTGGCAGTACAATTATTATGGTGTTTTTTTGTTTTGTTTTCCTAATCTAGCGAAAACGCACTTGCTCATTCAGGGGTTAGTAGTGTTTGTAAATTCAAGGTCCACTAGATTTCCATTAAAAGTCCACTAGATTTCCATTAAAAGTCCGCTAGATTTGCATTAAAAGTCCACTAGATTTGCATTAAAAGTCCACTAGATTTCCATTAAAAGTCCACTAGATTTCCATTAAAAGTCCACTAGATTTCCATTAAAAGTCCACTAGATTTGCATTAAAAGTCCACTAGATTTGCATTAAAAGTCCACTAGATTTGCATTAAAAGTCCACTAGATTTCCATTAAAAGTCCACTAGATTTCCATTAAAAGTCCACTAGATTTGCATTAAAGGTCCACTAGATTTCCATTAAAAGTCCACTAGATTTGCATTAATTAAAGGTCCCCTATAGATTTATATTAAAAGTTTTATATTTAAGATTTGCACTAAATATCCGCTAGAGTTACATTAATGGTCTTCTAGATTTGATGTCGTAGTTTAGTTTGACGGAATCAGAAGCTATTGAACGGGTGCATTCTCGCCAGGTTAAGGGGTAAGTAATTAAACACTTTTGGTATATTAGAGCGCCTTGATTCCTCCAAAGTATTCCAAGAAACAGGACCAGATTAACACAAATAATGGTGTCCTGTTGTTTGAAATAGTTTGGAGGATTCAGTCACTTGTTCCAGATTTACCAACACTGTACTGTCACCCCCCCTCCCCCCCAAAAAAAAAAAAAAAAATACATACACACACATACACTGTACAGTTGGACACATGAATGGGTGGTACAGCCCAGGTGAAAGATACTTGTCCCATTTGAGTAACCAGTGTCTATCATCAGGTACTTGCTTTTATTACCATCCTCAATACTGACTTCTGCCCCTGATGTCTCCTATTTGGCACTAAGGAACTTGATATTGGGAGAAATTGACCATCTTTCACTTGGGTTGTACCACCCATTCATGTGTCCAACTGTACACACGCACACTTACAGGAACCGACACAAGTAGCCCGGGCGTATAGAGTAAGTCCAGTATAGCAGGCAGCCCGTTAGTCACTCATCAAACACACATACACTCAGTCATAAACCAGGAAATACCACGAGTCAAAGTGGGGAAACAAGAGCTGGGAAAAACAACGTCGTGGGTGTATATGATATTAGTTAAACTATTCCAAGCAACAGGCCACCATCATTTTTGTACCTCTGGTCCTGTTTTCTGGCATATTTTGGAGGACTCAAGGCGCTCCAATGTACCAAAAGTATACTCTCCCTTTAAAGTTGTTGTATACGACCCGACCCCCTGCATGTGTCACCCCATCATCCGGGTTTGGTAAAGTTTTCAAAGAGTTGTGGATGATAACAATTGCAATACTCTAATAATTGTACTTACCAGGTCACCGCCGCGTCGCACTGCATTCCAACACACACCTAAACATCACAGGAACATCACTGCTACTCACATCTGCAACGCAAAATAATAATGAATTAATGTAAACAAACATTGAATGTGGGCTAACTTACGCACAACGCAAAATAATGACAAATTAATGTAAACACAAAATTAATGTAAGCTTAACTCACCTGCAACGCAAAATAATGATAAATTAATGTCAATAGAAAATTAATGTAGGCTTAACTCAGCCGCAACGCCAAGTAATGATAAATAATTACTGTAGATAAAGTTTATGTAGATATAATTTAAGCCTGCAACGCAAAATAATGACAAAATTAATGTAGACAAAATTTTTGCTGACAGAATTTAAACCTGCAACGCAAAATAATGTCAAGTAAATATAGACAGATAATTTTATACTGTCTTGCCATGTTGAGTTAATATGAACGTCAGTATCAGCAGCAACACACACTGAAAACAAGACGGTATGCGACTGGAGAAAAAGTCATTAGCTGCTGGGATACAACAACAACAACAACAACCACAATCACAACAACAACAACTACAATAATAATAATAATAAAAGTTTTATTTGTGATAGCACTAATAATGATGATGATAATAAAAAGAGTAATGATATATCAATTCTTGATGATAATATAATTGTTTTCCTCTTTGTAAATATTATCTTAGTGTTATCGATATAATTGTTATCAATATTATCATTTTTTTTTTTTTTTTGCTGTTATAATTATATTAAAAAATATCATTAGACTTGTACTAATGATGGAAGACTAAACGACGCACCAAAGTACAGTAACAAGGCGACCTAATGATTGATTGATTGATTGATTGATTAATTGATTGATTGATTGATTGTGATAGAGAGGTGTGACAGCAAAAAGGAAGGAAATAAAATGAAAAGAGGGACAGTGGCGACCTAATGCTATGTGAAGCTAAAAGTAGGGCAGATGGAGAAAGATAACTAATGACGGTGACGGTGAGAGTGTGTATATGATGGGATGAGCCAGTACTCTATGTCACTACACGCTGACTCACTCTAATGAAGACTAACGATGGTCATGGACAGTAGAATTAAGGTGGAATGCCCTGCTACTGGCATTCATTTATGCCATTTCATTTTTATTTTTTTGATCGCTTGGGAAACCAAAACCAAAGTTTTGTGCACCATAGTATAATATCCAAATATTGTCTAGAAAGTATTTAGCATCGACTGCAAAAGTATGTAAATTGCTAACCCAGCAACTGAAAATAAAATTAAAGTAACATGTTACAAGGAAATTTCTCCGTACTGGTAGTTATTCATTAAATCATATTAGGATATCTTAGTCATCAGAGGCTATAACATCTATGTGTGTGTTGCATCACATAACTTTTCTATTATTTATACTTGCAATGACACTAAAACTGTATTTTTTCAGCCAGTTTGGCTGTCAAAGAAATAAACCGTTTATTATTATTATTATTATTATTATTATTATTATTATTATAACCAGAGGCCTCATTGGAATTTTCTCCTGTCTGGACTTTACTTGCCGGAAAATGTTAATTGTCGAACAATATCTATGGATGATTATTCATTTGTTTCTGTTTTGTGTCTCACATCTGAATTTAGTCGTTGGCTCGTGACTCTGTGTGTGTCTCTTTGAAATGTTTGGGATCAGGACAGGTAGTGTTTGCAGTGATGATCTGAGTGTTTCTGAATGTTTGGTCAACAGCTCTCTACGTTTCAGGTGACATCTTTTATTTAATCTCGTCATTACTTCTATCCTGTCTTTACTTGTGCCATGAATGATGCGAGAGGTCTTAAACAACTTCAAAGTTTTACCTTTTACCCCCATTGTTTACTGGATCTTATGAACTTGATATATGTTGATGATCAAGTTACATTCAGAAGTGATATTTTTGCTCTTGTGATATAATTATAGGGACAATTAATAACACCCCGTGAATGGACTGTACAGACGTGACTCGGGCTGGTGGGAAGTACTGCACCTGCTACAGTGAGCAAAACGGGGGCGGCTACTCCTTCACTTTCACCGAGTATTGCCAGGACCTCTACACCTACAACTTCGACAACGCCATCGACAGCACCACCGTCACGGGCTTGTGAGTAAAGCCGTCATTACACAACAATGTTTC